>JABUQX010111065.1:0-16127 GCA_015478945.1 Trachelipus rathkii
CCTTTCGACTGTATCCTCCACCTTACTTAGGCGGGATACGGTACTCGAAGAGTAAGTCGAAAGACGTTGGTTTCGGAGTTGCCAATTCTACATCGACGGAGCTTCACTTCGCCCTAAAAAAGTACTATCTTCATATCTCGCAACCAAAGGTGAGGGATTAGAAGAAACCATACCCACCCAAACCATACCCAAATTTTTGAATACCGTGTAGCCTAACGCTAGTTAATCTTTAGAAACATGATCGCCAAGAACTTCACGTTCATGTTAGTGGACTGGAGACTAAATTTTCTCGTCCTTAGATCCTTGCTCTACAACAGTTCATCCCATCTTATTTCCATTTCTTCACAAGACATTTAGCTGTTTAGAAAAGTTTTCTTCTAAAGGTTCGTTTGAAGAAGGAAGATCTCCATGACATCTTGATTAAGTAAATCGATCTACAAGGGCTCTGGTGGACAACTGCGTAACCGACCAAAAAAATTGTTTTACTCTAAAATAATGGGTTCTTAGGACAGAGCCGCATATATTTAAAATGATGGATTTGAAGCAGAGGAATCTGCCTTCTCCTTAACTCTAACATATTTGAGATGTTTTATACTTTCAATATACGTGGATTTTGACCTTAAAAAGTAATTAGGTTTAAGAAGTGTCATTGCATTGACATTGCGATCTAATATATATCTCAACCTATCATACTTATTACTTTCACTCATAATTTTCTATATCACCTTTTCTTGTAACAATCACTTTAGAAATCTTTAAGCCAAAATTCTTCTGTTCATTTACTACTCAATTTACAGGAATAACACACTCTTCTTCTTCTCTACTATATATACTATATATATATATTATATATATATATATATATATATAAATATATATATATATAATATATATATATTAATATCATATATATATATCTATATATACCGGTAAATAGTATATTTATATAAGTCCCTTTACCGTCCCTTAATATACCCTTATGTAAAGATAAGGGGCAGTAATGAAAAATCCATCCCTAGAGCTTCAACGGGAACGCGACGGACCCCTCACTATGGCATCTCGTCAATGTAGGTTCCATCCTAGGCAAGGTGGGCCACAACCATAACCCTCACAAAACCCCGCCATTTACTCCTATTATTGCACCTTTCCTTCTAGTCTCTGCCAAACACATTCCTCTCTTCAGGGATTTCCTTTACTGACTCAAATCTACTTTTTCTTCGGTCTCCCAGCTGGTCGATTCAAAGCATACTTACCATATCATACTGCTTAACCAATATCACTATCACCATCTTTTCCGCATGGACCGCGAAACCATCTCGAAAGTACTATTCGTATTAATTCATCGAGAGTTCATTTGCGCCTTTCTTCCGCCTCTCACTCCCTAATTGTGTTCTATTTGCTCCTCATTTTAAGTCAGATTCTTTTATTCACACCGTAACACGCGCCCTTAAGATTGGTCCATTTGAACACAATTTGCACTTAGATCTTTTCTCTTATTCCAGACCTGTAGTTTCACTACTATACATTAACCAAGGTAACAACATACCCTCATGTAAGACGCCTAGCGCACTCAAGACTTAAGTCCTTTACATCCATCAGCGATTTAAATTGCACCAGACACCTTCCTTACCATTCACAACTTTCCTACTACCTCTGCATCATCGTTCCCTTCTTTTCATGGGGTAGATCGTAAAACATTATATCCTAATATTTTAAACCAGAATACTGTCCCAGTTGCTCCCCATCTAACATGACTCACCTACGAACTTCTCTTACTCACTACCATAACCTTACTGCTATCTACGTTTACCTTCAAGCCCTTCTTTTAACCAACCTGCCAAACCTCCTGGAACTAAATCCTCCTTTCGTCAAAACTCTCCTTCGATTCGCCACAAAAAAAAGAAATCATCATGTGCGCATGAAGATAATAGCAATAGTATATATATATATATATACTATATATATTATATACTATGATATATATAATATAATATATATATATAATATAATATCATTATTATATATATATATATATATATATATATATATATATATATATATATATATATTATATATATATATATTTATATATTATAATGGTAATATATATATATATATATATATATATTATATATATATATATATATATATATATATATATAATATATATATATAATATATATATATATTATAATAAATTAAATTATATATTATATAGTATTAATATATATATATATTATAATAATATATATATTATATATATTATTTATATATCTATATTATAGCTATATCATTGAGTTTTAATGGCGCAAATAAAATATGTTCTTTTTCAACTTTTTTTTCAATATATTGTTTATTATTCATTACTAAACAATTAAATTTGAAGGTGCTGATGAGCAGGAATCAAAAGTTTTAATACAAAAAAAAAAAAAAAATTTAAATAATATCGTAACTTTCCTTAGCATCGTATGTTTGGCAGCGCCCGAGACAGAGCAACGTTCGGGGAATTTTTCTGTAGTGAAAAAATCTTACCCGAAAAAAAGAGAAACATTGTTACGGCAAAGTAGATCCATGTAGGTTAGATTGATATTTACTGCAAAGTCGATCCTTATAGCACAGATTATTAATATTAATACACTATGCTTATAGGTTAGGTTGAGTTTTACTTCATCTTAGATCCATATAGGTTAGGTTGCAGTTTACTGCCCCCTAAGTTCAGACATAGTAGGGTGTTCTTATGTGTAAACAGAAATCATATATGAAAAAAATACTCAACGTACTTTACCCAGAAGTATTTTTTTTTTTACCCTACCTTGAATTCTTTCACGCATTAGCACTAAAATGCGCTTTCTTTCTCATCCAAAATAAACATTTTTTACTTACTTAATTATTAAATTTTTAACTTTCAAATTTCGCATCTTTCTCATCAGCATCTTAATTAACTGCTGGTATCATATACTAACAATATATGAAAATAAAGTTAAAAAAAAAAGCATACTTACCTGCGCCATGAAAGTCATAAGGTCCTAGGAAAAGGATGTTAACCGATATATATATTGAACGAACCATATAATCGATTTTTTCGATTATTTCAAAGCAATAGAGCGTCAGAGTTGCCAAAATAGTTTTAGTTTTTGTTTTTTTAACTAAAGGAATACCCTAGATTAAACAGCAAAGATGGAACGAGTCAGGGTCTCTCGGCCTCAGCGGGGGACGACGGGGGTCCCTCTGTCCCACCATTTTCTGGAGCATGATAAAAAAAACCATTTTTGGCAACTCTTGCGCTCCTTCTATTGGAGTTTCAGCTAACACGTGACACTGTAGGGTTCCACGCGTAGTGTTCGGCGATTTTTCGATATCATGTCTTTTTATGTAACATCCTTTTAAAGGAGTAGAGCCAGGTCCTATATATGACCGTTATCACTTTTGTCATTTGTGCTTACGCTCGATAAGAAATGTTCACCTAAAGCGTTTTCGATTTTGCACTTTTGCTAACGAAATTTAGGAAAATGCTAAAGTTGGTTCCATTTTGTAAATTTAGCACAAATTTAGAAAAATGCTCACCAACGTAAGGAATTCCTTAAATCTGTAAGGTTTGCTATTTCCCATGCTTACTCAAAAATTTAAGGAAAAGGCTAACGAACAAATGTAAACAAGCAAGATGGCGGCGTAGTAAAGGTCGTTGATTTGATGAATGTTTCAATTCATGAAATTAGCTTTAATGTAATTTCTTCCAATTGAAAACCCCTCATAAACAACGCTCACATAAGTTGATCAATTTATTTGTAATAAAAACCATTTTGTTTATTTTTTTTATTTTTTTGTTTATTTTTTTCCAAAACTCCATTATTTCCAACGTGCTTCCCCCCTATTCTTACAGTTTATATATATATATATAATATTCACTTTCTTTAAATGTATTATTAATTATATTTATGATATTATAAATAAAATATATATATTAAATATATTATTATATATATATTATATATATATATTTAAACAATATATATAATATATAATAATAATAAAAAAAAATATATCACTAAAACAATAAAAACATATTAGTTTATTTTAAATATAGTAAATATATACTATTATATATATATAATAGTATAGTATTATTTAATATATATATTTATACTTTGATATATTATTTATATATATATATATTTTTTTATATATAAAAAAAAATTTTAAATTAAATATTATTATTCTTAGTTATAGTATATAATAACTCATAATAATATTATTTAAATAATACTAATATATTATATACGTATTATATTATTTATAATATATATCTATATATTTATGGTTACCTATACTATATATAATATATATATATATAGTATATATATATATATATATATATATAGTTATATGTAATATATACTCATATATATTTATATATATTATATAATATATATATACTATTATTATTATATATATATATATTATTATTATATATATATTTATATAGTATGATTTTTATATATATATATATAGGTATTATATATATATATATATATAGTATATATATATATATATATAGTATTATATATATAATATATATATATATATATATACCTTATATAGTAATAAAAATTTCTATATCATATATAGTACTATTATATATATATATATATATTTGTATATATAATACTTATATATGTTATATATATATATATATATATATATATATATATAATATATATAACATATATATATATATATATATAGATATTATATATATATATTATATATATATATATATATATATATATATTATAATAGTATATTATATATATATTATATATATAATAGTATTATATATATCGAAAATAATATAGTATATATATTAATATATCTTATGTTATATATATAGCATATGAGGAATAACTACTGATATATATTTATATAAGCTATAATATATTTATGTTTACTATTATTAATTACTAGTATTATAGGGATGTATATATACCGGTTATATATATAAGTATATAAATATATTAAATAACAATATATATAAAAATATTTTATAGTTACTATTGTATAAATTTATAAATATATAAATATACTATGCTCTATATATATATTATAATATATAAGTTATTTGTAGCATCATATATATATAATATATAGTATAAAATAATATACATATACGGATACTACGTTATGTATATATATATATAGTAGCCTAATCTATATATATTATAATATATATTATCAGATTTAAAATATATAACTTATTTATATTATTTATATTATATTGATAACCTAACACTCTTTCATATATATATATTTTTAACAGCGCATAATTGTAATTGTTTTGTTATTTTAAGTTTAATGATTTAATGTTATTAGGATCATTTTTTTCTATTTTTATTTTTCAGTGTATGTATTGTGTTTGTTACTCGTAAATTATATATTATATTTACACATCATTATATGACATCGTTTGAGAATAGGTATAACTTCTACGCTACTACTATTACTACTTACTCACTGACTATCTTACTCAAATACATACTTGGTACTTCTGTACTACTATCTGAACTCACTCTACTACTGGAGACTACTAGTCATGAATAATAATAATAAAAACAATAATAAGTAATAATATAATATAATAATAATAATAAATTAATAATAATAATAATAATAATAATAGTAATAATAATAATAATAATCAATAATAATTGTAATTAAATATATCAAATAATAATAATAATAATAATAATAATAATAATAATAATAATAATAATAAAATAAAAAAATAAATAAATAAATAAAAATAAAAAATAGTAAAAAAGAATAAATAATAGAAAAAACTAAAATAAATATGAAATAAATAGAGTATAATAAAAATTAAAACTATTAGTAACAAAAGGTGGCAAAGACTAAATATATCACTACTAATAAGTAAATCTCACTGAGATACGTAAAGAGATAATTAAGGTAAAAGGCAAAATGTTAAAATAGGGAATGAGTTACAAAACAAATCGAAATTGAATACACGGAGAAATGAAAAACAAAGATGACCAATCAGTAATACAAAAAAAAAACTACTAATAAATAACAAATGTTGAAAAAGGGACTCACAGTCACCGACACTTTCAAACCCATGAGAAGAAGCAAGATATAAGCGATGAGCGCAGAAATTTGAACTTAGGTAATGAGGTGGTTGGTTGCTGCAGATTTGATATACATGTAATTTAGATTGTGTGAAGTTGAGTAGAGCTTGAAGTGATATTAAGGGATGGAACGGAACTTGTTTATGACACAAAAGAATCGAATGTAACAGCACCTCTATGGAGAACCTTAAAGGGTTCAAAAAATTGAGAGTTATCGTCTAGAGTGTGGTGATTCATGCTGAGGTATACTCAAATGATTATGAACACTATGGAATTGCGGATATTTTCCGGTTGGTGTAGCAGACCTGCTCTACAAATGAGGACGTCGCCTATTATGCTTTCTAGATTCTGATCATTAAATTGAAGGGGAGTTTTCGCCTATGTAGCAGGCGTGCAGTCCTGCAAACCTGGTATTTTAATAGATGATCAGCGAAATACGGAGCAATGTGGGAAACGTATCGCATTTGAGAAGCGAAGAATTATATCTGAGCTGCCAACACTAGAGGAGTTTTGGGCGAAATGAGTTTGTATTCAAATATATGTGGGTAGCGGCTCAAATTAAGGTTTTCCTCTATGAGGAGATAGTGAGTAAGGTCTAGAGTAGTTTGTGGGGTCAAATGAAAATGAGACACGCTCTTGAGAATAATGGTAACTTTAAAGGACCGAGGGGCGCTGCAAGATGTCATTATTAGTATAGCTAGATGCAGTATTTATGGTAAGCAGTAGTTCGCTTTTCTCATCAATGATACCAATTTTCGCAAATGAAATCTAACCCCTACAGTAATTTCTCACACGACACACACACTACAGCGTCAATTAACACACACACACACACATAAATAATATATATATAATAATATATATATATATATATACTATATATATATATATATATATATAATATATAATTACTATATATATATATATTAGTATATATATATCATAAATATACGGTTAGTTCTATGATTATATATACCTAATATTAGTATATATATATATATATCTATATCACGTATTAATATATATACATATTATAATTATATATGTATAATATGTATATATATTATATATATAGTATATATATATAGAATATATTATTTATTTATATATGGCATAAATGCAGTTTTTTGATAGGATCAATGTGGCGGCGTGGCGTGCGTAGTTTCCTCTTATTTTTTGACAGTTCACTCACCACTCATAGGCTAGCCTTTTCAAGAAGGGGCGGATAATGACATTGAAAAACCACCCAATCCCCAGCCTACGCAAATTTCTCAGGTTGAGCGCAGACGTGGGAGCTTGTAAAAGAGAGAAGATTAAATACAGTTGGAAAAAGAAGAAGGCAAGGAGTTCCACAGAACAGAAGTAGCTGGAAGAAAGAGACACCATAACGAACAAGTCTGGGGTTCTCAATACTCAAGCAAAATTTATGCGAGAGCAAGGCACTCCTTGTGCTACGAGGGCGACGCAGCGGTGGAGGAATGCGAGAGGTCCATTCTCTCGAGCCATCTGCCGCTGGTGTACCTATATAAAAGAGATTAGGCACCAATATCACCTCGCAGAGAGACCAGAAGTGGTCAAAGAGAGTTGAAGTAGGGGACAGTTTTTATTATAGTCTCTTAGCTTTAGAGTCAGTCGATTGGCTTGAGTCGTACTTATGGCTGATGGCTGATGGCTGATGGGCTGAAGGCCTTTATATACTCACTGTATACTCACTATAGTCACCTATCTTATATTATATTCCTATTTTTTAGTTTACTAATTTTATATTTATAATTTCTATAGGGTTAAGATAAAATAAATATATATTTAATCATAACTTAATAAATATATATATATATATATGGATCGTATATATAAGACTATGGTGGTGGGTGGTGTGTGTGATGGGAGTGTGTGTGTATGTGTGTTAGTGTATGTGGGTGGGCCTTCAGAAAAGAAAAAAAAAAGGGAACTACTATCCGTTATCTTTCAGCTTTTCATATGATCATTAATTACGACAGGATGCTTAGGCAATTGTTTGTGGTTGGATAATTTAGATTCTCTCATATTATCATTATTATTAATTAAAACGATTAAAACGATTAAAACGATTAAAACGTCCCCAAAACGGGAAAAACTTTGGTTATGTTCTCCCTTCCCCCCCCCTTTTTTTGGGCAATTTCGCCACCCAGAACGGATTCTAAATTGGTGCTCTAGCTCCGGTTTCACGGAAATTCACATTTCCGCACACTACAACTCTGCAATCATCACGTTCCTCTTTTATCGGGGAATCATATGATATACTAAAGTATTTAACCCAGAACACTTGTTCCAGCTGCTCACACATTAGCAATAGAGGCTTCAACACCGAGGACCTGTCCCACTCACTCACACGAACCACGACTTACTCTTACCTCTGACGCTTACCTTCCAACATGCGTCTTTTTACTATCATCCCTGTGCAACACTTCTCTACAGATCTCATAACTTGCGTCCTCAGAGTGGTTCGACCACAGCAAACAAATTACGCCACGCATATAAAATAAGAGGGGTAGGAGCAAGATCCTCACACCTGATCTTCCATTACGTGACACTTATTTTAGAAGCCGAGGTGGTGGTGGGAGCGTCATCTGGGAGTTTCGTGTAATTTTGGATAAGAGATGAGTTACGGGAGTCGGTAATTCTTTGTAAGAGGGTGAGTCGAGTCGGAGTCTGGAGATCCCGAGTCGGAAAAATTCTTGAACGACTCCAACCCTGATTCTAATACTTGTCCCACGCTCTAATGACTAACGTCTTTCATAACACCCGTAATCCATTAATACATAAATTGAATAACGAAGAGACAACACATCCATATGGCCTCACTCCGATATTAACATTAAAACAATCACTTTCAAACTCCATATATTCTTACAAAAGCTTCACTAACCCACTGAAATTATTTGATTCCATTCCAGACGCTTACTCACGCTATAGCACTATACTGACTTCATACATAACACCTGTCCATAAGAGCTTCCGATTAATCATTTCTCTACTCACTTTGCATACACGAAAAACTAATACATTTATTCTTCTCCTCCTTTTTTCTACAAGTAATTTTTTTCTAATAATATAAAGATTTGATACACTCTTCTACCACTTCTAAAGCCACCTTGTTCTTCACATCAGTCTCATAATAGCATCGTACGCGATTCACTTTCGAGCAAAATAATATAGTGAATATATTCTTTCTCATACTACACTTATAAACTAATTCCTATAATTCCTATATACAAGTTTTACCCTGTGATCTTCATTTACCGCGTTAATTAATAAGGGTACTATTACGTTCTCTCCTCCACCGCCTCAGAACTAGTGGCTCTCCTATAAACATTTTGTTATACACCTAGTATATCTTGTCCAAATCCAATCATTACACCATTCTCGCTTCCGGGTTCTTGATTACATTTCAACACAGTAATTTTCATCTAATAACCTGCGAGATTTATCATTGCTTCAATCTTTCTCGCTTCATACAACATTACTCATCCCTCCTTAACAAATAACTCCTGCACCCAAATTACCTATTTCCTTGCATCACAAACCCACACACATTCATTCACCGTCTTTCAATTACAACGCAATGGTATGCAGATTGTTCGAAGTGGGCTCAGAAAAACTCTAAGTTCAAACTATTCCTGTACGTCCTAGTTACGAATAAAGCACCATCCCTATTCATTTGTTAATTCTAATTACTAATAACTTCCCCTATTTGCCTTATATATATACTTTATGACTATATATAGTATATTACTAGTATATATAGATATACATTATAATATATATTATAAAGTATATATACTATATATATGTATGTATGTATTCTTAGTTAAAAGTATATATTCAATTTTTAATGTCTTTATAAAGCTCCGCTAATAGTTATGGCTGCCTTACCGTGACTTTCTTAAATTCTTAATATGATATATATTAATATACTATATTCTCACTTATATATTAGTAGTATTAGGATATATATATGTCTTTATTACTCACTATATATTATTTATAGGCTTAGTAATATAGTGAATAGAATGCGACTTCTATATTTATTGATAGGAATAGGTTATGATAATTCTATTATTATTATATACTTAAATATATAATCATGTAGGCGACTCACTACAAACTCGTGCTAATCTCAGTGCTTTAGCACTGAGTGTATATATTATAGAAATGAACGATATTCTTTAAATTTTGCCTCTAATTATAAAATTCTTATTTATTTTTTTGCTGGAAACTATGGTTAATATTATCTAGAAAGAATACATATAAATTGGTATACTAATTAGAAAGATTATGTTAAAAATTTAAATCAAAAATGTAAAGAGTTAGTAGCCATTGAATAACCCTATTTTTTAATCATTAAATAAATTGTACTGGCATCGTACCTCCAAAATGCAGAGAGCAAATTTCCAGACGGTATACAATACATATTCGTGAATTTAGTTTTTTTACAAGTTAGTTTTTTTTTATTCAAGTGTTGAATCTAATAAAACACTCGTTTTAATTTAATAGAAAAAATTTAAAATAAACATTTACATTGTTCTTAATGCACCTCATTTCGGATAAAATAATTCCATATATTAAATTCTACTATCTGATAAATTTTGAAACGGAAAACTAAATACCACATAAAACCAATTATATACTAAAAGAGAATGGATAACTCATTGTATCCCCCTCAATATTTTATATAAATAATTTATTTTGTTAATTATATATAAATATATAATCAATATAAATAAATGAATTAAATGAATAAATGTAAATAATGTGGTCTTTTCTTTTTTTTAGCTGAGTTTGATATAATTTAGCACCTTGCCAGTAGAAGTCCTTTTATAAGAGAAACTTTTGCCTCAAAGGCCCCCGTGTCCTGCATTTTCGTAGCCGTAAATGTTTATGATTTCCTGTTGTAATAAAGGTTGTAACATTTTTTAAAGATTTAATTGATTTATTTAATTTAATGTATGAATAAGAAATAGTGGTAAAATATAATATATCGTAGTTCTATATATATATTCGAGAATTATTGGTTTATTATTTTGTCCTCCTTCTCATTGATAAAATTTAGCGTAAGTTTACGACAGAAAAGGTTTTATTAAAAGATTCAAAATTACAACTAAAATTATTTAACAACTAATAGTAAATTTAGTAATATAAACTCTCTCTCTCTCATCTCTCTTCATCTCTCTCTCTCGGTCTCATCATCTCTATCTTACGCTTCTCCTCTCTCAGTCTCGTTCTCTCTCTCTCTACTCTCTCTCTCAATATATATATATAATAATATATATATAATATATAATAATTATAATAGTATATATATAATAATATATTATAATACATATATTAATATATATATATAATAATATTATTAACTATATTATATTATATAATAATATATATATATTATATATAGATATATATATATATATAATGAGTACATATAGTACTAATATATATATATTATATATATATATACATGTAATTAACTTTTATCTAAAAGACAATAATTTATTACTATTATTATATATATATCTATATATATATATTATATATAGTAAATATGATATATATAATCTATATAATTAAACAAGACATGTGCTGCGCTAATTTGTATTAATTTATTTTAAGTTATGTTAAATATATCTTAATTATTTTTTTAATGACCTAATGCTTATTGTTCAACTTATTATTTTGCCAAATTTCGAGAGGAGGCTTTGTTGGAAATAATCCTACAAAATAGAGGAAAAAAAAACGAGATTTTTTTTGCAAATGGGCCTATTGAATCCAGTGTTTTTTGATGTGATCATTGTCTAAAAGTTTATCTTTCTTGGAGGCACAAATCAAAATTCTTCCAGTCAATGATGCAATGCATTAAGTGATAAATGTTTTTCGCAAAGAGAATCGTTTGAATTAATGTATTCAGGTTATTGTATAACATTTTAAGCATTATTTTAATAATGATCAATCGTAATTTCAATTATTTTATTACGTTAATTGATTTCTTCTTTGTTTTTAGGCCAAATAAAAGTGTTTTTAATGTAGTGCCTACAGTAAAGCCCGCGCTACTGATATATCTTAATATATATACTAGTATATTATATATATATATAATATAATATATTATATATTATATAGTATATATAGTATATAAATTATATTATAACTATACGTTATATCTATATACTAAACTATATATATGATACGTTAAATTTAATAAGTAAATTGTAGTGAGGATTTTTTTTAGCTTGTAATGCTGTGGTCAAATGCTATCCATTGTCGAAAGTTTATCATTGAACGGATTGAATTTTTCACCGGAGTGTGCTTAGTATTAACAACAGGAAAAATATATATGAAAGAAAAGAGTAACGAGGACCTATTTTTTTTTCAATTTGGAAGAATTAATTGATCTTCTAACAGGTATTTTGGGTGAAGATAAGAAATGTTTTCTGGGAATAGGAAGCCTTGTTTCAGCGCAACGCAGTCGGAATGCTTGCCACCGCAGGCGTGGGTTCGCATGCTAATACATGTAGATGGGGCGTTCTAGAGGGGCCTGACGTTAGGGAGTGTCTTGGAACATAAAATTAGAGTGGTATATTATTATTCTTACATTTAGCTATTATAATACTTAGGTTTGTAAAATGTGACTGAGTAATTCTGCAAAAAGAATTTAAAATGCATTGTTAGAGTGGGAGAGATATGTGTCCTTGTATATCCGGTCAAAAGTATCGTCATCAGGCAAAAGGACGGCATAGCCCGATTTTGTTTCACACAGCAATCTCGGAAAGATGAACATCAGGTTACACAATCAGACGAAAAGCCAATTCTTGAAGTGAAACAAGAGGAGACTCGAAAGTTGAAATAGGGGCGCAGTTTTGTTAGAGTGGGAGAGATATGTGTCTTGTGATTCATGGGTGGGACTCAGAAGAAGATGAACAAATCACTAAATGAAATTTTGGGAGTATTAGGGTTACTAGGAAGGTTAGAAAATACTTGCACGAATAAGTAGTGAGTATACAAGTATCATTGATCAAATTAAGCGACATGCTGTAGACCTAGTAATAATCTGATAATATTAAGTTCTATTGTATTAGATTATATATCGGAAGTCGAGCAGCCTCAGGAGAAAAACTTGAAATGAAAATACACTAACCAATCACAACTGTTCTTCAAATCTTGCTGATGGTTTAGCGATAGATTACTACTACTATACTCACATATATTACATTCAACATAACATGATATATCCTATACAGATAACCATTTTAATTATAAAGTGAGAGAATGATTTCTATTACCGAAATTTATTTATGAAACGTCGATTGATTTATTGAATAAAGTGTGAGGCGAATGAAGAAGGAACCCAAACGGAGGTGTCGGGAGCTCGCCATATTGTATGATGCTCTATCAGTTGAGCGCGCATATGTATGCCAATACATTCCCAATAGCCAATAGGTTTCACCTTTCTGTCTGATGGCGGCTATCGGTCGCTGATCAAAAACTCATCCTCCAGGGACAATATCTTACAAAACAGCAATGCCCTAATCGTGTATTATTATTTAAGCAATCGCCACACCATAATCATATACGCATACACCTATCATTATCGACAGACTCCATCCCGCTCACGTTCTACGCCAGATAGCTTACAACTATCACTAAAAAGTGGACAGGAGCATACCACATATATCCCTATAAACATTCGATTGCGCCTGCGCGTAAAATTAGGAAAAGATATTTGATGTGGGGAGAAAAAAAATTGCCCACATCGGTATGTCCTGCTGCTGTCATTCAGCAAGGGCAGGGGTGCGACTTAGAGGGTGAGAAACCGGTGG
Organism: Trachelipus rathkii; assembly: GCA_015478945.1. NCBI lineage: Eukaryota > Metazoa > Arthropoda > Malacostraca > Isopoda > Trachelipodidae > Trachelipus > Trachelipus rathkii. Next base: position 13,994 of record JABUQX010111065.1, read on the forward strand.
TTAGTTTATGGTCAGAATTGGGCTGGCCCACGTACCACGCACGGAAGTGCAGTTTTATGCCGGGGGAGTATATATATATTGTCTAGCATATATCTGTGTCCTGGCGGGAGTGAGCGCGACTCGGGATGAGCGTCGAAGACTGCCTTCTAAGGTCTTTTTGGGGGCGAAAATGGTATCGCCAAGTCCGTCGAATGGGTAGTATGAAATGACAGCAGGACATAAATGTTGAGGGAAGTAGTGCAGATGTATTTAGAAAAGGGCAAAATTTCGGTTTGGTCTAGCTGGTGACTGTAAACCAAAGATGATAGAGGAAAAGCGGTGAAAGATGAGTGTGATTGAGTGTGAATAGTGTGTTGTGCTGGTGTGGAAAAGGGAATGGAAGTGGGTCGAAGGATTTGGCAATGGCTGATGAGGTGATTTGTGTTCGGTAGAGGAGCTGAATGGTCAGATTTCTGTGTGTGTGAGTCTGAAACAGAATTCTAAAGCGCGTTTAAATTTAAGTTTGAAAAATGAGCAAAATTCTGTGTAGTTCGGACATATGGTCCATCTGAGGTAATGTTGAAGAGAGTGCGATTTCTGGGATAGTCCATAATCTGAATGTTATTTTGGATGGGGTGAAGTAGGATATTCCATCAGCTTCATTTGCCATATAGTTGCCTACCGCACACGATTCTTTTTTTTTTACAAGTTGTCACCTCGACCATTCCGGGGCACCAGCACCTATTCAACCCGGAGGGGTATAGTGCGCTCGTCAAAAGTTCACCACCTCAAGCGCAAATTACGCATACGTGGAATCACAGACCGAGGTTTAAAGGTCTGAAGGAATTAATTTCAGGCCAGGAAAATACAGAAAAATATGGACGCAAGAATTCCAACGAGGAACAGAGGATGGTGGAAGAATGGGAATCACCTACAACGAACTAGCCTGGACGGTACTAAATGTCAACACAAACGCGTGCGCAGATACAGATCACCCGACTTGCTGTGCTTAGCGAGGGGATGAGTAAATGTGGTGGTAGCGGCGAGTGCGATAATTCCCTTATCGAGCACCTGCCGCTGCGGCACCTATAGGATAGAGATAAGGCATCAACATCGCCCACAGAAGATTAATAGGGTAAGTGAACTGGAAAGTACGAACCAGTTTATAAGCCTTTTGGCCTTTAGACTCAACCCTGTCCAAAAGCCGGGTGAAAGCCCCCCCCCCCCAAAAGCCGGGAGAATGATATGAGAGCAGTACCACTCCATACTCGGGGCGCGGATGAGACCCTGTATCACCCGCTGGAGAGCAACTGGATGTAAAGGAAAAAAAAGGTCTCGCAAGTGCTAAAAGCAGAACTTCCAGTTTCTTTGAGTTCTCCTTAGCGACCGCTGTGACGAGACGGGTTTGCTTGCAAGACATTTTTTTGTTGTATGTTAAGGGAGACGGCCGACAGGATGGTTTATGAATTGTCAACAGGCCAGAACGAGAGAACGTATCGAAAGGGATAAGGAGAAGGTTTAGAAGGGTGATTTTGGAGAAGTCAGATTATTAAGGAAACGGTTGTTGAGGCTTCGTTAAAGAATGCTGTTTCAGCAAGTGTTGAGACTGCGTAGCCCCATCCAGATTCTATCTAATTAGCGAGATAGGAGGGAGTCGGAAACTGATGAAGGACGAGAGGCAAGTTCTAGAAGGTAAAAAGAGGAGGCCAAGAATTGGCATGATGAGTTGATGATAATGACAGGGTCGAATCTTTGGCATATGGCTGAATAGAGTTAAGAAGGTGCAGGTGAGAGATCCATGGGCGTAAGGTTGAAAGTAGGAATAAAGGCAAGCGAAGGACAAGAGACAGAACACCTGAGAGAACATGGACCAAGCTATGACCAGAAAAGAAGAGAGCAGTCGGAACCAATCAACAACATCCAGAAATTAAAATAGTTGAGCCAATTTGAACAGAAAGAATGACAGAGAAAGGCTAAGGCAATAGAGCGAGAGACGGGGGAGAAGAGCCAAAGGAGGAGGAGCCTTGGAGAGCAGGCTGACTTACGGATCAAAAACGTGCCATACTTCGGGTGTCAAATGCTGTGGTGTGACGCGTGCTCAACCGCCAACGCCCGCACGTCGCAAGTCTGAAACCGTCGTAGTTTGCATAGAGAG
>JABUQX010111066.1:0-24283 GCA_015478945.1 Trachelipus rathkii
AGTTGTCATTACTATAATAATATACTCTTAGTAAATATTGCGATGCATAATTGTTCTTATTGATCGTGTGGCACTGTACCCTTTCTACTATAGACGCCGCTTTATTATGGAGAATATGTTATAATACACTATTATCGTATTTCGATATAATTATTATTGATAACTCTCTCCAGAAATGTTGCGTCCTCTATTCGTGCACAGTTGTGTGTCGGGGCCAAATTTAAGGATATCATATTTTGTTCTTATAGTGTTACTTTTCGACGTACTGCATTCACCACTAGTCGTTGGGCTCTCTGTCTTTGTGTTAAGGCTTTTAACAAATTTAATGTATTATAGGTAGAACATCGATAGTGAAAAGTATGTATGTAGCCATGCGTTATAAAGCGTATTTAATCATTCAGTTAAATCTAACTGCCAAACTTTATCGAGGTGATGGGCCATGGTTTTCCTGTTGGGGAATTTTCTTCGAACGGGTTTATTAGGTGAACGCCTCTTTCAACTGGTCTTACTAGTGTTCTTTCAGTTCTTTTTAGTCTATACGGTGGAAAATTTGATGCGACTCTTATTGAAATCCACAAAATATTAGGTTCTTTTCACAGTCGAATACTTATCAACATAGCTTGACTCATGTGAACTACTGATAATATATGTATATATTATATATTTATTATGATTGATTATATATATATATATATTATTAGTTATATAAAATCGTATATATATATTATTATATAGATGAAATATATATATTGATAGTATATATATTATATATAGTATATATTATATAGCAGTAGTATAGTATAGTATAGTTAATAGTATATATATTTTATATTAAGGAAATATGTAAAAAATATTAATAAATGGTTATTTATGTACACAGATAAATAAACATATATCTATAATATATAATTTATAGTATACTATTATTATATATATAGATATATATAAGATATTATATATTATATATCTAGTATATAAGTATAAAAATAATAAGAACAATCAATATGAGTAAATCATTATGTTTAAGTGTAAGGCCCTTTTCTTTATACTCCTCTTCTAACTTTTAATGTATCTGGAGCTGAGATGATATCATGAGAAAATCGGTCCTCGGTTCCGGGAATATGTTATCCTGTTGTTACTAATCTAAGCGGTATTGATTAACTAAGGTGAAAATTTAAATTACCTTGGTAATCCCTCTTGATGTTGAGACAGACTTTACTAGGATTCCTTTTTTGCAATAACGTTTAGATGATTCCGGCTATCAAATCGCATCATATTGTCGCTTTAATTCATTTCATATTATGATGATACTGGACTAGTTCATTAGACGATATTGATTTTAAAATATTATATTAAATGCTACATCCTGGTTTACGACTCTTAACTGGTAAACTCTCCTCAAGGATATTTTTTTTAAAACTTATTTCGATTTTCTGTTCAGTTTTAAAATATTTGAATGATTCAAATCATCATGATATTCGAATTAATCTAAGCCTTATATCTAGAATGTTAAGATCTTTTAGATCTATATCAATTTTGCAAGGCTTCTTATGATATCAGGCACTGATTTTTTCAGAATGTTTAAGGTCGAATTTAATATCCTGTAACTTCTTTCTTCGTACTGTGTTATCTGTTCAACTTTAGATCTATAATATACTTTGTCGAAATATTTTGATATTTACGTATGGGATATGAAGACGTGTCATTTATGTATTTAGTGTCTGTTGCTACTTGATCTTTATGTGGATAAAGTGATAGTGATGTATTATTATTATTACTTTATTCCGGATTAGTCTTTTAAATATCCATCTAATCTGTCTTGCAGTTTGAGGTGCCGATTCGGCTTCTTGAGAAGGAGCACGGGTAGGTGGGGATTGGGAGTCTTGTGTGTTTTGATCTTTAATTTTTACTAAATGGCAGTTCAGAAACTCCTTCGAGATTCGAATTTACCTTCTTAGGTCTGTTTAAAAGGAACTTCTCATTTGTATATAAGATTTAAACATGATCTCACACATTGGATGAATTTTTCATCATTACAGATTAGTTTTACGTTTTTCAGCTGTTTTAGCCTTTTTTTAAATTTTTTATAAAGGTTGACCTTGAAAAGCTTCAAGAGTTTTCAGGAATATATCGTTCTATTTCGGGGGGAGATTTTGGGTGCGGAGCAGAACTCTGTATGTGTTTTTTGGTTTAGTTACGCACATAAGATAACATGATGCGGGATAGGATGTTGACTTCTTTTATATATTTCAGAACTTCTTCTCTATAGGGATACATCTGAGTACTAATCAGACATTGATTGACGTGCTATCTTTGACGAACAGGATTTAGTTTTAGTCTTAAGATACATTTCTCAGTATTTATTCTGATGAAAAGGTTCTGTGTATGTAAAATACTGAGATTATTTTAAATGATGTGAATTATCTGTAAAAGTGTTTCAGCTATCTCTCTGTTCAAACTTTTGATTGATATCGTCTATAAATGATTTTATGCCTTGTATATTGTCTAATACATGACATCGTATTATTCTCGTGACTATGGGTAATAACTCTATATATCGGAAAATTACCATCTACTCAACATTTATAAACATATTTACCAAAAATAGAGACTGCCGAAATTTTCGTTGTCTAATAATATTATAACCAAAGAAGGTAGGTTTTTCCAGCATCTCGTATGGACTGTTGCATACAAGTTAGCCGACTCGGACACATGAATACAGCCACAATCCATATTTCAATGCTCAAACTGTTTATTGATTAACATCCGTTTAATAAACAAAAATTGATGTTGTGACAGTAAAGAGTAAAGGCGTAAGGAGTGAAGACGTTGACGCTTGAGGGGTGGTGCTTGGGGCCCATCACCAATACAGCTGCGCACGTCTTAACGTCTTGTTGGGTGTACTAAAACAGTTTGTTACAATGACCCTAAAGACGAATACGACTAAAGAGTAAGGTAAAATCGTAAAGAGTAAGAAGTAAGACGTAAGAGACGGTAAAGACGTATCGTCAGGGAGGTGAGGCGAGACATTGGCTCACGCTTTACGTCCACGTATAGACAAGTATATTATAAGATACATATATATTAGTTATATATATATATATATGTATATACTATTAACGTATATAGTATATGATTATAAGAAGGTGAGTAATAATACTATTAATTGTTACAGTATATCAAACTTGTTATATATCTAGTATAGATTAATAACGAGACGCAATGCGTTAGATTTGAAAAGATAATAATGAAGGTTCAACGCTTATCCTTTTTCTTATAGGATAAGCTGAAGAACTAAAGTGCGTCATCTTTTATCTCATATATAGTATATAATAGTATTATATAATATAAATATATAATTTATTGTTATAATATATTATTTATATATATTTTATTTATTATTATTATTATATATATATAATAATATATATATAATTATACTTATATATATATATATCATTTATAGTAAATTACTTTTGAATAGAATTATATTACATTTGTTTGAAACTGCTATAATATATATATATATACTATATATTATTATAAATTATTAATATATATATATAGTTATAGTATATATTAATATATATATATATATAATAATATATATATATAATTATTATAGCTATATAATATATATACTATATATTACTTAATTTATACGATCAAAAACTGGTTGTTTAGCCTTCTACATAAAATTCACTTTGGATTCTGTATAGTAATCAATATTATGTATGTATAGATTCGTCCTTAAGAAAATAAAGTATCTGTTTAAGCTTGATAAGTATATACTGTTCTTATCTACGAATATGGAGATTGATGATAGTCGACCCAACTCCCGCGTCGATAGTTTTCTTCTTTGTTTATCTTCTTTTTCCTCCTTCTTGTGATTTCTTCTTTTTCATTTTTTTCTCCTTCCATAATATATATATATATAAATATACTTATATAATATATATATTATATATATTATTTATATCTATATATATATACTAGTAATTAATATGTATGAAGTATATATATAGTAGTATATTATATTATTATTGTATAATATTTATTTTATTATTTTTATTAACTCCTTAGATCTTATTTTATTAGTTTATTATTTAGTTATTTATTATTATTCTGTGTATTATGTTATTTATGTAATCAGTGCTGATCTGCTCCTCAAATAGACTTCAAAATCATAATTCTATCCTGCATTTCAAGATGATTAGCAAATAGGCGAGTAAGAAGCGAATGTCTTGACTCAGCGGACGCAGGATCGTAATCGCTGGTGCACCAGGAGCCATTCGTAAGTCTGAGATATTGATGAATTTTTGTGATGTATGACGGCGCACGGAGCGGAGCGGTCGCGCAGCAGTTCATGCAGTTATTCGTCGGATGTTGGGGCGAGCCGGCACGCTAGGGCGTTCGACGGCGGACGGATTGGTTGCAGGCAAACGGACGGGGCGGGTCCCCGCGAAGGTGGACACCGAATGATGCATGGATCCGGAAACATTAGTAGGGGGTTACTTAAGTTACGTTAAGTACTATTCAAGTGTACTGTTAAACTGTAACTGTAGCGAACAATTGTGGTAGGGTTAGTAACTACAGCGATGACGGTACCGTTAAGTAAAGTACGTTCATGTAAGTAAAGTAGCATCATTGTAAATAAGTAAATGCTCAATGTGCGCGGTTTGGTTATAGTAAATCCATGTGCAGCGGTGCTACGCCGCGCACATGGAGTTATGTAGTGGTGTATGTAGGCGAAGCAAACATCATGCTCACACACTACATGGAAATATATTGGGCCAGTGGTGGGAGGACCAGGCAGGGTAAACAGGCGTAACATAGAAATGTAGCACCATAAAGATAGCCACTTTGGGGTAACCGTAAAAAACGCTAATTGTCTTTCTAGTAACATGGGGGGCCGGCCCCCCTATTGATTGATTTGTATTGGTTATTGATATAATATTATAGTTTTTATATATATATATATATATATTGTATATATTATATTATAATGATATATATAATATATATATATTTAATAATATATAGATATATATATATATATAATATATAATATATATATATTATATAGTATATCATAGTAAATAGAAGCTTCAACTCAAAAATCCCAAGATAGGGAGGATTTGCAGCGTCTGTAGGTGGACAACGAGAGTTTGGTTAACTGGCTAACAGACATACCGATATCTGCAAGGCTATCGTGGTAACGAGTATTTTTTCCGATTAGCATGCAAGCGAACTGCAATTGTACTACGTCTGAGTGGGGAAAAGCTAGAGAACTAATAAAGGATAAATCAGCATTCTCTCGCTCCAACTCAGTCTTGAACCTGTGGCCTCCTCGCTTAGCTAAGCTAGTGCCTGCTTCTCTATTCATACAGAAGAAACTTCTAATTTGGTAAATTATTATTTGGTGATATTCAACTTGATGGTTTTTGTGGCTTTTATTGACTGACAATGCAGAATATGATTTATAACTTGAAACTTACTTATTTGCTCTGTTACATGTGATGATATAAATTCTTGCATGAAATAGCTGTAATCTATATATGTGAGTCTGATCTTTGTTTTGTCAATTTTTCTCAGATAGTTTTATTCAATTTGCTGATGTGATGACATTGCTTCACGCTATGAGTTCATTTTATATATAATATTATTATATATAAAATTACATTTTAAATACATAATTTGTAAAAATAGTTTTGCTTTAACTTTATGGAAGATGACTAGATCTAGTATGCTTTGTATGACGTATTCTAATAACTAATATAGTAACTTAATAATAGCATATTACATTTTTCCTTCAACTAATTTATATTTTATTAATCAATTTGATTGCTATGACTTATTTTCATTACTAGATTCATTTTAGATGGATATCATTGTGAACTAATAGTCTTTTTTACCTAGATATTTAATTATAGTTTGCTCAGAAATTTTAATATCTTATGTTGATTAGTGTTATCTTTATGTATGAAATATATGACTGTGAGAAATATTATATAATACTCTTTAATTAATTTTTTATTTTAATAATATTATCAAAAAAATTAAATAATTAATTATTTTTTTATTTATTTCTACAAGAGAAAACATAATCTAAATAAAAAAATCAAAAATTATTATATTGCTAAAAGAGGATCATAATAGAATACATTCTTTCGTCGGTGTAATATTATCAAAATATTTACTATAATTTACAAACATTATAGGAGTTTTTTTAGAGGATTATATTTTTTAATTTGATTATTGTTGTGTATATTCTGGTCAGGTGAGTAGTCGTTAGAATATTCTACTTGGTTTTCTCACTGAATTTATGGTGAATTAACAAATATATAAACTAATCTATTTACATTAGGTGTGTTTTGATTCGATCTAACTTAGATTGAAAAACACTCTAGAACCTTTTTTTTCATAGTTTAATATATTAATATTTGTAAACAAGATATAACAGCTTTTCCAAAACCTTCTCATTAAAGATCGAATTATTTAACTTAGTTAACTAAAATCATATTAAAATTAGCTGGATTTTTTTGGTTCTTATGAATGAATTAAAGATTCACTGCATTACTAGTATCTTAAATGAGTTATATTTATGAACGTTTCAAGTGTGTTGTTTATAACCATAACAGAAAACGGAAAACAATCCTTAGTTTTAAGTTTAAGTAATTTATAGTATTAAGTTTATTAGTCTTCTCACTGACCACACATGAATCTGAGGAGAGTTCATAAAGGTAAAAAATCACTAAATCAATAAATCAACAAATCAACAAATTAACAAGTCAACAAATCAATAAATCAATAGATCAACAAAAAAAATATATATAAATAAATAAAGAAGTAAATAAATGCAATTTAAAAAAGAAATATTGTTGTCTTTCTCCCTAGGATTTATGAACTCTAACGAAAAGAAGATTTTTGACCATCTTAATGAAGTGAGCTCCCACTCAAAATATTGGATGCCCTTAGTGTGGGCAGGTACGATAGTCTCCCGTGCTCGAAAGGAAGGAAGAATTCGGGATGACTTTGCAGTGAAAACCCTTACAGACACGATCAATGCCTTCAGAAGTGGTTGTGGAGGACTTCTAAGTTATGACACAATTAGCTTGCTCTTGGATCCTGCCGAGTCTTTTTCATTTTGTATCTACACCCTTTTATGAAGGCAATTATAAATACAGAAAAGGAATGCCTGCACCATGAGCAGTGTTTATGTTGTGAATCATCTAATGTATGTTATATTCCTAGTTATTTATTTTTTTCCGGTTAATTTTTCGTTGGATGAATGATTACGGCTTAGGCCTTATATCTGAGTATTTTTGACTATTGATTGAGCTCTGCATTGTACATAAAGGGTCTATATCAGCTAACAACTCTAGAATCATATCAAACTTTCTTTTCATATAAAATGAGGTCTCATATGTCCAACTTTCAAAGATTTTATCTCTTAGCTAGGTAGGAGCAAGAACTACATATCTCAGTATAAAGGGAGTTTATGTGTGTATCTTTTATCCTTATGAGGTTATTCCGTCTCATATGTGAATGGAGGTGAATGTGAGTTATGGAATTGGATTCGCAGGGTTGAGCCGGTGGTCGTGACATTTCAATTATTTTATTTGGGATCTCTGCATTTTAATACATTTGTGGTTTTTGATTCTATATTATTCAGGCATGTTTGGTATAGGTTGTTTATTGTTTTTCTAGAGTGTCATTTTCGGACTTCAGATCGTATAGCTAAATAGTGGATATTTAAATGAAATTCTGGATTAATATGCATTTGGGAAAGATGAAGACACAAATTCTTACATTTATAATAGCCGAATTAATTTTTTCCTTCCAATACAGTTAATATAACTAATTATAATATGAATGTAATTGATATTGGAGACTTAATTTCTTTCTAATGTCATATTGTAGTCGCTAGACACGTGAAGTCTGGCTTTTCTATGATGTTTATCTTTATCTTTTGCTTTTATATATTTTTATGTCCGCTCTTGTATAGTTTTGTCGACTTGCGTAGATTTGTACAGAGATTTTTTTCTACTTTGGATTATGTTTGTATGGCTTAAATATGTTGTGGGTCAATTCTCAATTTTTAAGATAGTTGCACTCAGTAATTCATTTTGACCGATACAAGAATATGTTTTCTTCGACTAATTGATATAAGAATTATGAACTTTCAAGGCATAGCCGCATGTTTGGGACTTGGTAGATAAATCTTACGATTTTGTGTAATTTATCTATCTGCTATGTAGTTTTCAGATCAAAGTGTGGATTTCCATGAATAGATGAAAGGTTTTTATAAACTAGATTATTTCGATTCGTACTCTCAGTAGAATGAAGTCATTATTGAAGAATATTTTTCAATACCCAGTGGGGTGATTTTTATTATAAATGTAAGTATTAGGCTTGTGTAGAGGTCATTTAATTAGGTCTCATAGTTTTATAACTTAATTCAGTACAGGTATATATATTTGATGGTAATACTGAGACAAAGATGGATTCATTATAGATGTTTTATCTCTACGGGAATCTGAGTTAATTGCAGTTCAGTGCAGCTTGTGGAAGTTTGCCATTGCGAATTTTGGATGGAGAGTAAAATGCTTTTCCATATTTCATGTTTCTCATAAAATGTTACATTTCTTTAAGCATTTTAAAGACTTTGGTATCGGTCCTGTTTTTGATTCTTAATAGTAGGATAGATAGCAAGTTACTAATTGCGGCTATATACATCCCGAGGGCTCAACAGAACATTTTTTTTTATGAACGCTCTATTGGTGAAATGGAAGAAATGGTAGTTGTTATAAATTGTTAGATTATCAAGCTCACTTTCTATTGCTATACCTTCATTATAAATCATGCATCGGGCGTGAGGTAAAAATTAAAGGCAAAGATGCTTTTTTTTTTTCGCTCTTTATTGTGAGAATGAGAAGCAATGATGTCGAAAAGTTGTTGTTTCCATCATGCTATTTTTGTCTAATTTCGACTTCTTGTCCAGCTCGAGCATGCATTTATGGTTGAGTTTTGATACCGTGTGGAATTAAAAAAATTTAGATTAACATTATATTGTATTATGTTGTTCAAAGAAATATCATTACTATTTGAATCATTTCTTCTAAATCATAATGATTATATATCCCTTAAATTCTCTTATTTATTGAAGTCTGTAATTAATACTTGCGATTCATTGGCACATATGATTTATTTCTTAGATCAGGATAGTAGGATGAAGATATCGCGAAGTAAAGAAGCAATATTAAATTCCTTTTAAAAATGCTAATCTCTTTGTGAGTAAAAAGTAATTTTTTTTCTCGTTTTCTCATTTGGGGAAGTCATTTTGCATACTACATTTTGGTCGATGTTATTATGGCATTTCACATCGTCTTCAAACAGTCAGTAATCTGGATCTTTGTATGTGAGCTTTCTGGTCCAGTATGCTGTTCCTCTTTTTCAATCAGTAGTTTCGTAATTGATACAGTGTGGGTCTGGACGTCTTGAATCTGTTGTCTGGAATAGAGTAAGGTTATAGGGAGATTTTTTTATGTTGAATCGACTTGTGGCTTGTATGCAGGGAGTGAGTTTTTTTATTATAGATGGATCTTTGAATGTCATTGTATTATGTTTTCATATCAAAATGCATTCCTTCGGGGCATTTCTGGTGTTGCGAGAAAGAATTTTCTGAATGAAATGCGAAACACTTTTGATTTTTAGTTATAAATAATAGAATTAAGCATTTTAAAGTTCTTATGGCCAACTTAAAACATTTATCATTTGCTATTTGGTTGGTATTCTATTTTAAAATTAAAAGAATTATATCTTTATAAAATAAAAGAATTAAAATGACATAGGAGAGATTTTACATTGAAAAAGCAATATCACAATTTACGTTGGTGTTTAATTTAGTTTTCGTTGAGCAACATTTTATGAATTATTGACTTTACAATGTTTTTTGTATTTGTTTCAAAATACAATAGTTTCCATTTTGAATAATTTAAGTACTTTATTTTTGCACAGTGGCATCATAATAAATCTTTATATTTGGTTTCATAGAACAATCACTGCATTTAAACTTCTCTTAATATTTTTAATGTGGTTTATCACTTGCCTAAGAGAGACTTTACATTTCGTGTTTAAATGGAAAAATAGATGCTCTTTGAACGTCTCTGCTTCCTTACTTTCAAAGATTTGCGTTCTTGTGCATATTAAAGTTCTAACATGATTTGTGAATCCGCCAGGTTTCAAGATGTTTAGATTTCCTGTTTTTAATGTATCATATCCATGCCCTTAAGACTCTGGTAGCTCGATCAGAAGCATCTCCAATAAATTACTCTTTATTACAAGCCAATTTATTATATCTGATATGGATAATGATAATTTACATCCTCATCATTAACAAAGCTGAAACATTTGCTAAGACGGTTTTCGGGATTCTTTAAGCATTTCATATAATGACGATTTTTGTATTGTACGTGCCTGTAATTTGTTTGTAAATAATTTAAGAATAAAAGAGAGACGAGGATTAGATTAGAAGTGATGCTAAACAATGAGGAATTTAAAATAAAATAAACGAAGTTTGAAGATAATTATTGAAGAAAGAAGACTGTGCATCAGAAGAATTTCAGGATCAACCCAACATGACTCACAATAAACGCCATCTAATGTTGGCGACTAACATAACCAAAATCTCTTAACAGTAATAATCAGAACAAAAAGATCTAATCTTTGAATCTTTTTTGAAAGGCCCCATGGGCAGACATGGTTCAGACGCTAAAATAAGCTTTATTGTTTCTGTTGAGAAAAGTCCTTGAAAAATGCCTATATCCGTATCTTATAACTGCATTCAGGGCATTTCAGGACTTCAGAATGAATTTGTGAATGAAATTCCAAACACTTTTGATTTTCAGCTTCAAAACTGCACTCTGAGCATTTCAAAGGTTCTGTAGACGATGGAACAGAAGCATTTTCATCCAATGATTTTCTTATTATAATTAAAGCATTATCTCTGATGAAAGGTAAATAGGGACATTTATTGATTATTAACATATCACGTTTTTTTTGAATTTAATTACTCATTCCAAAAGGTGGCATTGGACCAAATAACCTATAATCTTTTTTGTATCGTTGTCTAAATGTGGAAGAGAAAAGATGCTATTTAATATTTTTATGTTTAGCACGGTGGGGCATTATATGAGTTTTTATATTTGGTTTCATAAGAACATTCACTTGAATGAGTTGTTAACATTTAAATATTGTTCTTATTATAATTTTTGTTCTTTTTACTTTACCTGTTTAAAGTGATTTATAACATGTATTTCGACAGTCACTGTCTTACTTTTAAACTTGCACTAGCTGCAATCCTTTGCTTTGAGGAATTGGTGAATGTGAGTTGAATATTTTTAGATTTCTGTCAATTAACACTGAAACACTTCAACCTTACAATCCATCAGACGATTTGTTTGTAGCAGGTGTGCTGGACTCGCTTGTCATTTTCTTGAAGGAGTAAGGTACAGATTCACTTTCACTAACATTAACATTAACAAAGCTGATCCATTTATTAATATTGTTTTCAGGATTCTTTAAGCATTTAATATTATGACCTTTTATTATAAACCTGTAATTTGTTTTAAAATCACAAAACTCACATTTAAATAGTTTTTCATTAGCGTGATCTATACAATGAGCAGTAAAAACTTCTTTTTTATTTGTTGCATAACTACAATTATGACATTTAAACTTTTTCTTTCTAGGAGGATCGTAATTATCCGATAAATCCTCATCTTCAACATCTGATGTTTCATCTTCAAAGTCAGATTCGCTGTGCTCTTCATCAGGAGGATCGTCTGTAACAGTTTTGTTGGAATGTCTTGATATTTTTCTGAAAGTGTTAGGAACAGATTCACTTTCACTTGTGGCCTGATGATGCAAGTGAGTTTTTATAAGATGATCTTTTAATGGACCCTTATTTTCTGATCTATTCTTGTCATGAGAATTACTTTGTTTACCCAAGAACTAGAGTCTTTCGCAATTAGTATATTTTACTTGGTCTAATGTTTTCCTCGTCTTTTCATCTGTTAGGCCTTAAAACAGATGTTTGGGATATTGTCTTGTCTTGAATTTTTTTCTTAGATCATACAAACTTCTATCTTTCATACAAAAGAGCAGTTCTCGGAACGTTCTTATGTCTCTTCTGTTTTGTAAATGTTTGACTCATTTGTGCAATGCTTCAAATCTGAAGAATAAAGATATTTATTACTTGAAACATTGATACAATGTTATTGCTAAATTCAATAATTTACTATGTTGCTGAACTACTTCTAATAAAGTGAGAGTCCAAACCTAAATATGGATAGGAAACATGTATAATATGCTGTTATTGACCGGAGATCTCTTCGGCTATGCTATGGATATAAGCTTCTCCGATAACTAGTTTGTTTGCTTTGGGCATGGGCTTTTTCATGAATTCTGCTTGGTTCCAGTTGCCGACTGAAATAGATAACCTGTACTACTTAAATTTCTAAATACCATAAATCGCTTTTTTTACATTATTAATTTTTTCTTCTAATAAGTTTCAGTGATGTTTAGGAAAGTTTTAAGGTATTTTTATTTATTATTATTTTCTTATTATTATTTGTTATGTTGTTAATATCATAGGATTGAGATTATAACGTGCTTTGTCCCCTTTATTAAATAAGTACTGTTAATGTTACAGTACTAAAAATATAGTGGAATTAATAAATAAAAGTGTGGAGAAGAGTAAATTTGAAGTTGAGTAATATTAAAAAGTAAATTATTCCCCAATTCCAGAATGAAATTTGCTAAATAATTTTATTATTTATATCTTGCATTCACTCACATAGAGATAGGTGAAAATAAGAACTGAAAGGAATCCGAGATATTAATGTTAATATTTATGATATAAATAATATCAATCTGAGAAAAACCTGTTGAGATCTGTTCATCCTCTTCTGTTAAGTGTCAAAACAGCAAATACATGTCTTGAAGGTCACTCAAAGGTAAAGATACATGAATTATTGGATTTATATCTGTATATATATATTATATCTATATACTTACTATTTATATGTATATATATATATATATATATATATTATACTATATATATATATAATATAGTATTATATATTTATTTATATTGTTATATATATATAGTATATATTTAATATATATATATATTATATTTATATATATGTATATATAATATTATATGAATTATGAAGATCTATGTACGCCCATCATTGGGTTAATCTATACTTGAACAAAGGTTTTTTTTTTTTTTTTGGCTTTTAATATTTTTAGAAGTGTGAAGATGATTGAAACAGCGAAAGGAATTTAGTAATTGGTTATAATAAAATTCAAAAATATCATACCAAATGACAATTTTAATTCATCCACAAATTATTCTAAAAAAGTTCTGAGACCCCTAAAGACCCAATATACCTCCCCCTGTAGTTTATAAATTCCTTGCCAACTGTTACCTTAATATATGTGGCGAAACCAAGATAACATTAAAGAATATACCTACACAAGGCATGACCTAATATAGGATAGATCTGAAACTCTGTCCCTTACACAACATTGACAAAACAATCATACATAAATCAATATTAGTAGTAATAAAATCTAACAGATCTCATAAAGAAAAATATCCGAATCTTTTTGCATATATAACATCCACAATTATAAATAATGCTCTGGGGATTACAAAATCGATAGTGTACAAAATGCCATCTTGAACAAATAACTTCTTCTACAAAAAGTCTATGCACAATAGGAAGAAATAAACTTACACGTTGGAGAAAAAACATTGAATCTTGGTACTCTGAAAGATGCTCGCAAAGGAGCGAAGGCTATGTCTAAGGGTTCACATGTATATATAGTTTATTGAACAAGATTTTAATGTGTAATAAGTGTATTTTTACATAATTTTTGTAAGGGTAGTATAATTAATAATAAATAATATAAAGTATAAGCGTATCAAGCTTATATATTAATATATATATTATATATATATTAATATATATATTATAATATATATATATATTAGTATATATAATAAGTATTATTATTACATATATATAGTATATAATATTTATATATATAGTATATATATTATATATATATATATATATTAATTATATTTGTATTATATATAGTATATAGTATATCGATATATAATTATAATATATTATAATATATATATATATATGTCTTATATTATATATATTATATATAATATATATAATATATATAGTATATATATATATAATATATTATAATATTTATTATATATAATATATTAATTATATATATATATATATTATATGTCCCCTGCTCCTAAAAAATATGCTACAGATTCATCAGAACGATTAAGAGTAGGAAATACTAGGTTTACAAAAGTTATTTTTTGGACAAGAAAGTTAATATGTAGGGTTTATACTTACGTTTGTGCAAAGGCGCTACTTTATGTCTGATATTCATTGTTCCGAGGTTTATCAGAATTAACAAGTTATTCAACAAATAGTACAATAAAAATAATATTTAACTGATAATTTATGGCATATTGACTACGCTACAGAATTCTGAATGCTGATTTTCTAATTTTAATCGGAATCGAGTCTAACAATTTATCCTACTTAATCCTAAGAAATTCTGTTTCTTTCTGTAAAAAGCAAAGATTTTTGTTATTTCATTTTCCTATCTTTTGGGTTCTTAATAAAATGGAAATAAAACTTTATGTTTTTCCTTATGATCAATTAAGTTTCTCCTCACGGTAACAAAAGGTGTTGTATCTTTCTGCTAAAGTTGACGCGCTGATGGAAGGTGCTAAGAAAGTGCATTTTGATATTATCGGAGCTTATTCTCTTAATCAACTTCATTTCAACTCATTCTTAATGTTTTCATTTCTGCTCTCTGACTTGTGTAACAATAGAAAAATGCAGGTGACGATTCATAATGGGGGTGGCTTTGAGTACTTGCAGCAATTATTGGATTGATGATAAACCGGGAGCTTTAAAAAGACTATTCTTGAAGCTTCTTTTTGAGAACGTTGAGTGGTCTAGTGGTTAGTAGCGCGCCTGTCACTGTGTAACTCAGCGGACTGCGGAGTCCAGTTTCGAATCCGCGCTGATGGAGAGTAAAATCTCTTTTGACTCATTCAGTTTAACGTTCTTGACACACATATTCCTGAGCTTAAACTCTCAATTTGGTAACTTATACATTAAACGTACAGTATTAAATTTCCTCGATATACTTCAACCTTTCTTTTTTGTGGGAATCGCGTGATCTCATTCAACCTGAGCCGAGAAAGATGAATCCTCTCTCTGCTTATTTTTATGCAAGGTTTCAAATTATCATATTAATGAACGCTACTGTTTCTTGAAACTATTGTAAATTTAATTAAAATATCCCTCAGACAGTCAGTCAAAACTTGAGTTTGGATAAGTGCTGGGGAAGAAAGTTTTCTGGCGTGATATATATGACGAATATTTGGATTTGCAAATGGATTATTCAAATTTTTACGTTTTGTTAATAAACAATTGTTGTAGAGCTGGTATAATTGATGAATTATTTGTTATTAGCTTGATTTTTATTTCATTTTTATTACTAATCCTTTAAATATTGACAGACTGTGGGATGCTATCAGGAATTAATTATAACGTATCTAGTATTTAAGTATGGTATATATATTATATAATTATATTAATTATTATATTGTTATATATATTATATAGTATATATATATATAATATATCTATATATATATTATATATGTGTTACCTGTGCTTATGTATAGTAGTTTGAGCTATGCTGGATAGAGGTATTAGATAAAATAACAGAGGACTTGTGGATAACAATCTAGTGGCCTGTGTTAGGTTGAAAAGAATTGATAAAAATGAGGAATTGACGTATTAGAAGAGTTAGTGGTGTGAAGAAAGGGGTAAATGAAGTAATAAATGGAAAGTAATTGAGATGGTTATGGCATGGTGGACATAATTTGAATGAATTACGTTGGTTAAGCGGATGTTATATTGGTGAGTGTGTTGGGAATCGTCCGGCTTGGAGACCGAAGAAAAAAGGATTGAGTAAGTAAATCAATGTATGAAGGAGTAGAAATGTGAGTTTGGCAGGCGAGAATAAAGGTGCATAATAGGAGTGACTGGAGGGGTTTTGTGAGGGTAAGTGGTTGTGGACCACCTGGGCAAAGGGATATATATACATATATCACAGTATATATAGTATATATAGATAATATTTATTATATTATAATATATATATTATATATATATTTATATATAATATTTACTTATTATATATATTATATATATAATTAATATTATATATATATTATATTATATACTATATATTATATTTTATATATATTATTTATTATAATAATATATTTATTTATATAATATTATTCTATTATAAATATATTATCGGTTATCTTCTTCTGTCACACATTATTAATAGTCTTTCTTTTTTATATTATATTTATGATAACTTATCTAACAATTAATTTCAGCTTTGTTGGATACAGGATGAAACGTATTTTAACTTTAAAAAAAAAAAGGAATATTTATTTAATATGGTAATTTTTCGCAATACCTTGTAGACGTTAGAAAATGTAATATTTTTGAAATTTAAAAAAATCTTTTTTTAGTAAAACCCTAAAACAGTAAAAAAAATTTTGGTAAAATAGATTAGTTAATTCTAAGGTATAGTATATGGGTTATCTGGCATGTCGATGGTATATATGGTTAGATTTTGGCTAGGAACCCCTGCACCGTCTAGTTTCAGTTAGTGATATATTGTTGTTAAGTATACAAAGAATAATATATGTAAGAAAAATTCATCATTAATAGACGAATTTACCGTGAATAATATTTTTTTCCTTTACGCAGCTTCGTAGCCTTAGATATGCTAATAAAAAGTTCTTCCAAGGTGAGCAGTTTTTTTAATGAAATTATGTTTAGCTTTTTAATATTTAAATTTCGTATCTCTCTTTCATCGTTTAAATGTTAATTGTCTATAGCGTTTATACTGCAACAGATATATGAAAAAATATACATAAACACAAATTACAGATCATATAATCAAAGGTCAATTATATATTATATATATATATATTCTATATATATTATATAATATTTATGTATATATGTATATATAGTTTTACAGTATAGGTATATCTATATATATATTATTATTTATATATGTTATTTTATATGTATATTTATATATATTATTATGATTGTTAAAGCTGTAAAAAATAATATAAATATATAGTATATATAATAAAATGAATGTAATTTGTAATACCTTTAGAAGATAAAGTGCCACCGCATATTTTTTGAAGCTGCTCGACGTTAAAACCGCTTGGCATTCTTGGAAAATGTTATAGATAGGTTTCTGAGTTCACATCAAAAGTGGCATGTTTTGAGATATTTTTTGTTACTTTGAAAGTAGAGGAGCTAGTAATGACAAGTTTTCAAGGTCACCTAAATCCATTGACAAATCTCTTACAGGTTTATCCTACTGATGTAGGTATAAATTATACTATGATTAGAGCCCCTTTAAGTTTACTACCTTTTTATGAGTATATTTCAAGTCTTTCAGAAGAATCAGTCTACTTTGATTTTCTTTATTACAGCTATCAAGTCAGAAAGATGCAGACCCTCCACTGGGTCAACTCCAGACACACCCTCTGGGTCAATTTCAGACTCATCCTCATTATTTGATTACTTTTCAAAAAAAAACGAGATAAAAAAAAAAAAATAACTGTGGCCTAGGCACTGTCCACTTCAGTAGGAGAAGTGTTACTTCTAGTAAAAAAAGAAATAAAAAAGAAAAGTGTCCTCTTTATTTACCTAAAGATTGATTATGATGATAAATTCCTGGAAGCAATTAGGCTAATGTTTATAAGTAGTATTGAGAAAAAGTATCTAAGATCATTTAAAAATTTAAGTTATAAATGAAAAAAAATTCTGACTTCATTCACTTTCCTTTTTCAGTCGCTCAATTTGTCTCGCCTTATTTATAAGATTTGGTGCATGATTAGTGATAAGGATTTTTTTCTCCAACTTGTATAGATTGGTTATGGAGAATGACAGTATATGTATGTGGAAACTTCTCATTATTTTATGACCATAAGAACGTTTTCTATAAAATTTACTCGCAGCTAAACTTTGGCACAAACTGAGATGCTTGGAGAACAAAATAATAACTCAGCACTGTAATCATTATTTTTTTTTCACTTTATAATATTTATAAGTATTCAAAATTAATATTATTGTATAGTAGTATTAGTATAAATATATATATATAGTATATTTTATATATATATTTATTATTATATATATATATATATATATTATACTATTATATATATATTATATATATATATATATTATTTATATATAATTATTATATATATATATATATTTATATATATATATATATATATATATATATATATAATATATATATAGTATATTATAAATTATATATGAGTTGAGGCTTTTGGACACAGCTACTCTTTTCCTCACGTGGTGCGGTTGTGGTTATGGCAAGACTGATGGTATTTGGGATAATAAGATTTGTGATGCAAACATTTGGACAATCTTGGGGCGGTTAGGTGTGGAAGAATTGATAAAATGATGATATGAAAGCATTAGGGAGTTGTGTGGTGTGAAGAAGGCCGTAAATGAGAGAATAAACGAGAGTACATTGAGATGGTTTGGTCATAATGAAAGGATGGTCATATTGAAGTTTTGTTAAATGGATGTATAAGTGGTGAGTGTGCTAAAATCGAGAGGCAATGGACGAAGAAAAAATTGGAAGATTTCAGTCAGTAGAAGGAATTAAAAGTGCTACGACGCTTGGCAGTAGGTGCGAAGAAAGTGAGATAACAGGAGTGAATGAGGAGATATGGTTGTGGGCTTTGCCCAGGTGATGAACCCAGTTTCCTGAAGCTTAAGAGTGGATTTTCTAATTGCGACAATTTCTCACTGGGTATAAAGTTGATGGTAAAAGGGGCTAGGGGCTTCTTTTTGATTTGCGTCATGTTCTCTGCTACTTTATTCTGTTCGGGTGTATGCTAATGATGCCCACTCACCTCACTCTGGGGAATGATATATAGTATATATATTATATATATCTAATTTAATATAGTATATATATAGTATATATCTATAGTATATATGATATTATATATTATTTATTATATAGTATATACTATACTTATATATATATATGTATATATAATTATTATATATTATATATATATTATAGTTTTTTTTTTTTTACAGAGATACCCCATCACTTGGCAGAGCTATCAGAGAGAGGTGTAAGCTCATTTATACGTCGATGCAGGACGGGGCCAACCAAGGGGAGAATATGCCACATTGTCCACCGACCAGTTGCGAACCTGGGACTCTCGCTTTGTAGGCGAGTGCTCTAACACTGAGCTTATCGGGTGCTATTTTTATAAATTATAAAATAACATAAAAGGAAATTAAATCATAAAATAATACATACATACAGTATATGTATATATATATATATAGTATTATATATATATATATATATATATATATATTATAATATATATATATATATATATATATATATATATTATTTTAGTATTTACGCATCTTATTATTATTACACTGATTATTATTATTATTTATATATATATTACTGTTAACCGTACCATCATAACATAACTATTATGTATCATTAACATGTCATCATCACCATCAGTAATATAACATTTTTTTAACATCATTAACATCAACTGCTACTATAAATTAACATTGTTAACATTAGCATCACTATCATCATATTATCTATATTAATTATTTCATATGGTGACTGATATATTTATTATTATTTTATTATTATAATAATAATTATATATATATATACTATTATATATATATATATATTAATATATATTATATATATATATATATATATATATATATATATTATATATAGTATATATATGTAGATTATATTTATATATATATAATATTGATATTATATAATTATATATATATATAATATAATATCTATAATATTATATTATATATATATATATATATTATATAACTAGTATATAATATATATATATATATATAATATATATATATATATATATATTTCTATTGTGTTGGTGAAGAAGGGAGATGTTGAAGTATGGTGTTGGATGTTAAATTTATGGGGTTTAGGAATGGGATTATCGAATCCATTATTGATGTTTGTTCTATGTAAAATTAAGTTGTGGGGGCTTGGATGGAGAGGAAGGTGATACGAAAGGAAGTAGGTAAAATTTAGAGTGAAGTTATGTGAGCAAGACAATAAGGTTAGTATGATAGAGGGCTTGCTAGTTAATCGGTTGAAATGTGAAAGTTGATTAGCGATCAAATCTGGGCAAATGAAGGAAGCAAGTTGTTAGTAGTGCAAAGGAGTGTGTGGATGTGCTAAAGTAAGGAAGTAAGAATGTTAAAGCGAATGGTGGAATTGAAGAGGTTGATTGAAAGCGTTATAAGTAAAAAAAAGTGTGGTGTGAATGTACTAAAAGCAAATGATGAAATTTTAAAAGATAAAGGAAATTATAGTAAGGAGGAAAGACATTCTAAAAGGGTTTTTTTTTTTTGCAATCCCTAGGAGCCAAACAAGAGGTAAATGAAACAGTTTGGAAGGAGGATGAATGAGGACAATACAAGGAAATGAGAAGCTCTTCTGAAAGGAAGCGCGCAAGGTTAGGAATGAGAGATAAGGGGAATTGTTAGAACTATAGGGAAATTAGTATGGTGCTTTTGTAACTGGTGAATTGGATGTGAGGGGTGTGAATTAGAACACTTCGAAAATTCGTACCACAATATTAACATAATGATAGGGTGTTGAGGTGATTAATGTGTTTGGTTTTGATTGGTGCAATGAAGGAATAGGTACTTTTGGGATGGAGGTTATTGTATAGGATGCAGAAATGTGAGTTATGGCAGAGGCTGAGAATAAAGGTTGCATGATAGGAGAGAAATGGCGGGGGGTTGTATGGGGGCATGGTTGTGGCACCTGGGCCAGGATGGAATCCTCCATTCATTTGACGGATTGTACCATAAGTGAGGGTCGTGAGTCCCATGAATGCTCTAGGGGGTTGATTTTTCTTGTCTGTGACGAAGCTATCACTAATTAATGGTACAGAGGGGTGCGGTAAGGCTGGCTTTCTTTCCGACATGCATCTTGTTCTCTTCTACTGCTTTTCTCTTCCGATGCTTGTACAGCACTTTACCCAATCTTGGGGCAAAGCGGAAGGTGAAGAAAGAAGAAAGAAAGAATATATAGTATTTAAATTTATATTTATATATATTCTATATATTATATTATTATATATATAATATATTATATATATATATTAATTATCTATTATTAAGGGGATGTGGAATTATTCGGCAAGTATGTGCGGTTTATTATCGGTCGCTAGTCGGCCAAATACCTGATATTCGCATTATTATTCGGCTTATGCGCCTAACTGATTCGGTGCGAAGTGGTTTAGAGAGCTTTAATTAACTAATAATTACTCATATTAAGGGATCAGTTATTTTCAAGTTTAAATTGAAATTTTTTAGAACTTGTATTTTCCAAAAAAAAAATAAAAGTATATCCAAATTTGTAGCCAATATGGGAAATATCTTTGTCATCTTATGTCAGATCCTATATGCGCCTTTGATATTTTAATATCTAAAAAATAATATTCATTAGTGGATACGGGAAATAATGGACAAACTGTGTCTTTTATTATATGGTATATTAGGGACGAGGGCTTGTCTATCATTTCATGTTGTTTTGCACATGTTTACATTACTTTGCATTAATCTATAAAATCTTATGTCAGAGCAGTTGTCAAGATTTATTTATTGCAGAGCATATCTCTTCATATTTACATTCACCACTTCTTACTATTATATTTATAATCCTATGGTGATACATTATTGGCAGCTGACAAGCGTTAATAATTTACGATGCAGCGCTATGTTAATGTCTAACTTCACATAAATCGAGTCAAGATCACTTCTACATGGCGCTGGAATAGAACTTTGAAATGCTTTAAAAGATGTTTGAATCAAAAAGTTCCCCTACTATCCAATACCAGCGCTGCTAGGAAGTGTGCAATCAGAAATGCTAGTCCATTGACGATTGTCCACGCTTGTCAAATATTTATTCTATTTTACTTTCGATGCATTTTGGGATATACAATCACTAAAGACTGATACTGGGTATTTCAGATAGTGCGTTTGCATTATACGTGAAGTACAGTCTCCAAGCTGATCTCTTCCTTTTGTGCAATAAAGTCTATTTTAAAGAGCATTTAGTAATAATAAGCTTTCAGTGGAGATAATTAAATCTCGATTGAAGAGTTATGAAATCATATAAATAAATGATTTCTTATGTCTAAGTTCTCTATTATGTATTAAATTCTTTGTGTGTATTTGCACAGTATTACTTGAGTAACTTATTCATATTTGGAAGTCCTTTTCAAGAACGTTTCCAAGTCATTCCAAGCTCTTGTTCAAGAGCTTCCTCCTGATGAAATTGAAAGAATGATGTGGTCTCTAAAACAAGACAAGGAGCAGCTTGTGGGAAAGTGAAGCTGAGGACATTTCACCTTTTTAATGATGCTTAAAGAAATTGTGGCATAAAAATCGTCATACAGAAAAAAACGTGAGAGTGAAAAAAGATAGTCCATTTTCTGACGATGTGATTTATTGTACATAAAAGTAAAAGGTGATATTTATTAATCAAGAAAATAACAATATATAAGTTTGCCAAATTCGACAAGTGAAAAAGACAATGATATGTCCTTCAATTGGTGTAAAACACTGGAAATAGTTTATGAATTTGAAAAACTAGAATAGAATATCTTTAGTGCACGTCATCAGGTCGAAGGTGAAGTAATATTAGAACAGGAGGAAATATTATGAACGCAAAAGAAATAGGTTCCTGAAATGGAGAAACTGCTAATGTTCTATGGTCATTTTAAAGCTTAGAGCTTATTCAATGACAGTTAGTTTAATAATTTAAGTAACTATCGAAACTTTCATTTTCCATTTTAATTATTTTTTAATATGTGAATGGTTGCTTTGTTAAAAAAGGTTTTACTTTTCTTTTAGTTATTTTTGTATATAGCTGGTAAACATGAAATTTCTGGACGGGTTTCGCAATTGATTATTGGTGTGCTGATTTCAAAAATGTATCGGCTTTTTTTTGGCATTACTCGCATTGGTGAGATATTGTGTGCAACACAGATTTTGTAAATTTTTATGATTTTTACCTTTTTCAGGAGGGTCTATCACAATTTATGCGGGATATAGATATTTATATATTATTTTATATTATTATATATATAATATATAATTTATATATTATATATATATATATATATATATATATATTATATATTATAATATTATATATATATATATATATATTTATATATATATAAATACTATTATATACTAATATTTATGACGGGAGAGAAACAAATGCAAATGATATGATACACTGTTCTTTGATAGATATAGTGTTAAACAATATAATACAACTAGAATAAAGAGTAATATGGGACAACAATGAATGTAATTAGAAAAAGAACAGAGTTAGCTATTTAAAGTCTCTACGATGGTAGTTATTTCTCTCGTAGATCGATCTACTGTGCATAGCGTCTGGAAATAATCCTCATCAAGCTCAAAATAGTACGGCATCATATTGAATCCCTCTTGCCTGGTTAACGGTCTTCCATTGACTTTAGATTTGATGGAAGCGTTCACGCCTGCTATCACTAATATTACCTAGGTTATCGAAATGTTCTTAGGTGAGAATGTAAGTAGTGCAACTTTATACTCTTACTACTCCTGAGAAATGAAAACTGTACTAGCAGTTCCTTGTATGCAATGTTAATGGTTTCGTTCTGTTCCGACAGAAACTTGTGCTACATTGAAAAGCATGTCACCATCTTGCCTTACACGTCATTGTTTGTAGGCAAGGCGCATTAACGGAGGTGGTCCGGTATTTGTGGGCCACAAATATCCCAGCTTTTTCTTCTCGTCACTCAAGACCAGAACGTTGAGCATAATATATGTGGAAGATTCATATCATGTCGGGCCTTAGACAAATTGTTTCATACATCCGAGTTTTTCTGTGTAGTGGAGGTAGAGATGTTTTTCTTGTATAGTGGTTACGTACGATGCCTCAC
>JABUQX010111067.1:0-2500 GCA_015478945.1 Trachelipus rathkii
GATCCCTTACAGCGATCGTTTTTCCGACTTACAGACTATCGGATTCTCGGAAATCGACATCTTTCGCGTACATAATATAATAATGTGTTATGTGACTACTGCGCACGCGCGCCGCGCGTTGCGCGCGCGTCTCATCTATCTCACGCATCGGACACCTGGTTCGATGATAGCCGTTAGGCTTACACATCGATCTCAGGTTTAGAGAAACCAAAGGGTATAAACGCGGGCGTAGCGGCTACGTCTCTCGGGTAGACGCCCCCTTAGGGGGACGTACGGGTTTACAAACTGCCTGTGATCAGTTGATCACCATATTAGCTTATATTCCAGTTTTCCGACCCCGATACCTTGATGGGTCTATTCCTTCATACGAAAAGGGTGGCATCGCGCAGGTGGCAGCAATACTACTGTATATACCCCCGTATATAATATATATATTTATATATATAAATATATATATATATTATATAATATATATAAATATATTATTATATATATATATATATACACATTCATGAACTACACACCTGAGTCGGTAAGGCTATAATTATCTGGGCAAGTTAATGGCTGACATGTTCCGATTCTGGCTTTCGGAGTGGGCGGACCCTTTAAGGAGGGTAGCTCCGAATTCATATCAAATAGCGAGCCGTGGACAACTGCAGCCAGGACACGTCTAGCAAGACGCTGGCCGAGAAGTGACATCCGCTCACGACCCTGTTTTGCTCGGAACATCCACGCACCGACTAGACGAGACGACGCGCCGATACCAGGACGTGAACACGGAAATCCTTCCGGGAGAGGCTAGAGTGGCTATCTGAATGTTGGAACCCTGAGGGCTAAAGAGGAGGAGATGGTGGAGCTGATGCTGGAAAGAAAGTTGGATATTTTGGGAGTCTGTGAAACCAGACTCATGGGAAGTGGAAGCAGAATAATACATAATAACTGTCAATTGATGTTCAGTGGTGGAGAGGCACATAGACATGGGGTGGGAGTAATTTTGACGGAAGAAATGGCACAGAGAGTGGAAAGTGTGGATTATTGGGTTGAAAGAATGATGAATGTTTTAGATCAAAATGAACGAACATATGGTTAAGTGTTGTGCAGGTATACTGTATCCGCAACATTATAGAACTGAAGCTGATAAAAGAAGAGATTTTAGAAACTGCAGGAAATTAAAAATGGGGCGTCATATGCGGAAAGAATAGTGATAATGGGAGATTTAAATGGACATGTTGGAACGCAGAGAAGAGGTGTGGAGAGTGTTATAGGAGCTTTCAGCGTTGGCGAGAGAAACAGAGCTGGAGAAGAGAGCGAATCGATTCTGTTTGCAGATGGATTAACAGTTATTACAACACAATGCTTATATAACATAGAGAAAGGCGGAAACTGAACATGGTATAGATGGGCAGAAAAGGGTGTCTATGTAGGAATCATGATAGATCTGACACGATAATAAAAAGAGATGTTTAGAGATGTAAAGAGTGTACCATCCTTGTCTGAAGATTTAGACCACCGTATGGTGTTTGGGGAAGATGATATTAAAGAAACCTACTTTGCACCCAATATGTAGAAGAGTGCAAATAGAAAGTATTAAAGAAGCAGGATGAAGAGAGAACTATCAACGGCAAATAAGAAATAACATGATATCGGAAGAGGAGGGGACAAAGTGTTTAAGAGTGCTGGAACACCTTTAAAGAAGCGGTGCTAAAGTGCACAGAAGGGACGATGGGAATAAAAATGGTGGGAGGAACATAAAAGAAGAAAACACCATTGTGGACAGAACGTGTTAAAGCTGCTGTACAAGAGAAGATGAGATGTTTTAGGAAATGGATAAAAAACGTGAGGCGAGTTGGAGAGAAGAGAATATGTAGAGGCTCGGCGAGAGTCTGATAGAGTGAAAAGGATGGAAAAGGAAACCACCTGGGAAAAAATTGGAAACGAGTTGGAAGAAGTTGTGACTGGCGTAAGAAAGCTGGTTTTTATTATAACTAAGAATGTAACAGGGAGAAATCTGCGCCACCAATGGCACGAGCTAATAAAGGGCGAAAACAGAGTCCTAATGGTAAACCAAAGGGAGATTGACGAGAGATGGAGGAGGTTCTTTGAGGATTTGTACAATGTGGAGGGCGTAGCGGAGGAGAGATTTCGAGAGCCTGATTTGCGGGGGGCTGGGGGAGAGAAGGAGTGGTTGATCACGGAGGAGGAGTTGATGGTGGCGTTGAGAGGTATGAAGAGTGGAAAGGCGGCGGGAGAAGATGGAATAGTTGCGAAGATGCTGAAAGAAATGGGAATTGAAGGGACAAGACGAATGTTAAATCTGATGAACAGGTGTTGGAGAGATGAGGTGGTACCTAGTGAATGGAGTAGGGAAACAATCTGCCCCCATATAATAAAAAGGAGATACAGATTTGTGGAAACTATAGGTGGAACGCAATTAATATCCCATTCCGCGAAGATCTATAAGAGGATATTGGAGAGAGAGAAGACTGAGAGAGGTGGTGGA
>JABUQX010111067.1:7500-12140 GCA_015478945.1 Trachelipus rathkii
TTCATCGTTCAAAAAGACTACGACTTTTACCAATATTACATGAACCAAGCACTAGTTTATATGATATATAAGTACAGAGCAAAACAAGCAACAGTGAAATCAGCACAGCTGATAGCTTTTCTGATACAGAGACATCTAAAAGAAAAAAACCATCTGTGACAAAGCAAGCTAACTTTAGTGACTCACCTTATCAACGAATAAAGCTTCAAAGGTCTGTGCAAGTCTTGCTGAAGAAGGAGCGACTCTTACAACACCAACAAAACCATTAGAAATGCAGAAAAAAAAGATGAATCAAATTAAAAAACTTCACTTCGATGGCAAAAGACTATCATAAAAAGAGTACCAGGTTGTTTGTCTTACCAGTGTAACAAGGGAAATTAGACTTGGAAGCAGTACGATGCAATAGTGGTTCTTCACAAGATGTATATGATGAGTTAAAGACTGTTATTGATGATTATGATGCTTGGCCAACGTGACTCAACAAGTGATCATATGTAATACAACTCCCGTTAACCACTGGAAAAATTGAATGGCGTGCATGTAGATTAAAGAAAACCATATAACTGGGATTGATTTACGAAACCTCAATCACATAGGGTGCCCAGCATCATCACATTAGTAAATATTGCAGGCATGTTTGGACAACTTTTTCCCTGTCAAAAACAAACTACCAACCAATTTGGAAATACAATTCATTGACATATGGAGTAAAATACGAGGAATTAAAGAATAGATTATAGGCAGAGGCAGAGAAGAGGCAGAAGGAAGAAGTAGTGAAGTACAGGAACCCCGTTGGAGAGAAATTTTAAGTTCTTAATTTGACTGTGCATGCATTCAATATTCACGAAAACATGGTAAGTTTCGTGTAAATGTAACTGGAAAACTCCTTCATTAACAATGCAAGATGGAACTTAAAAGCATATGAACGGCTAATTGCTATTTCTGCTGCAAATCGTGGCGCAGCCTTCTGCGCTTTCTGCACGCTTTCATCGCCAACACGTGCAGAGCTGGTTCACAGACCAAAAAATATCAGTGAAGCTAAATTTATGAACAGACACTCGACTGCTATAACCGATTGGAAATGTATCGGGTGCCTCAAAATGCCTAAAAGGGCATATGCTGAAAGGCCAACATCTGTAATGATATCCACGCTCGATATAATTGTCGAGGGCTGTGAAGGTAATGAAGAACTACAATGAAT
This sequence comes from Trachelipus rathkii, assembly GCA_015478945.1. Lineage (NCBI taxonomy): Eukaryota > Metazoa > Arthropoda > Malacostraca > Isopoda > Trachelipodidae > Trachelipus > Trachelipus rathkii. Next base: position 8,702 of record JABUQX010111067.1, read on the forward strand.
CAGCAAACGGATAAATTCTTGCATCTCTTAGATTTGTTGATACACAACATATGATTTGTATTCTGTAATATTTGCCAAAATAATCGAAATTTCAACCCCCCCGGTGGGGGATGTTTTTTAAAAATATATCGGTATAACTAACAGATTTGTATTTTGTACCAAAATGTTCATTAAAATCAATAACAGGAATTGATTATACATATACATAACCTAAATATATATATATATATATATATATATATATATTATATATCTATATATATATATATTAAATATATATATATATATATAATCTATATAATAATATATAATATTATATATTATATATAACTATATATATTATATATATTAATATATTGAAGGATAATTATAATGACAATATAATCGCCAGACTGCTATAAAGTTGTGATTGGTGAATACAGGTAAAACTATAAAAAAAATTAATTCAAACATGATTTACACTATGAGAGGGGTGACCGTCTACAGATGGCAACATACTTGACAATTTCCGATTTTTTGAGAATTACAAAAAAAAATAGGTTGTATATATTTTATCGCTAACTGAAAAATACTTGCAGATTTACTGTTAATATAAGAAAAAAAAAATTCGCGTTTAGAGAATATCTTCCGATCACGCAAGCTCATAAAAATCGGAGGAAAATTCAACTTTGAGTGATTTTTTATGTATTAAAAAAATAATCACCTGAGGTCAGTTTGCGTTCAAATGTATTTGCATATAAATTGTGCAGCTCTTTGCTTGTTTAGATATTTGATAATATTTAAACAACCCAGAACTCACCACGGGGAGGTGGCTGCACTTCGAGTTCCACCCACACCCTTCCCTCCATCCAACCAATGAGGGTGTTTGCTATTTACATTACTTTAATATATATTTTATTTTATTTCAGCTTCAACAGGTTTAAAAGGCTGCCTTTTCAATGTATAGTTTCGTTTTCCAAGTCTAGTGCTCAGTTTTTTTGTCTCCTTTTGATCTATAGTACCGATTTTTCCCATTCTGTACTTTTTCTGGAGGTAGATAAATCTATGCTCAATGACTGGAATTTTGTTACGTTTTTCACACGTACAGTTAATTTGAATTGGACATTCACACAGATCTGAGGTCGATTTACAGGAGCAATACAAATTCATTACACATCTGCAGGCTGAGATATCAAACAGTTGAGTTCCTTTTTTTTTTAATTCATCAACCTTTCTATAAAGTTGTTGGTTTTTCCCTTGTTCGAATGTAAGATCTTTCATTGTTTACTACTTATCATAGTAGGTCCATCTAATTAGCGAATGATCTATAAAAAACGTAGGGATTGACGCCTCCTCATAAATATATTTTACTTTTTGTGTCACTCTAGTGCTATTTGCTGATAGATGTGAAACTTACTTGCTAATACAAACCTCCCTTCAAAGAAGCATCAAAGCACATCCTCGTGTGTTGGAAGAATGTTTGTCAGAAAGTCTCTTGGATGACCGAATATAGGACACTGAAAAGATTGTCTAGTAATTTCTTGTCAACCGACATATCAAATCCATTTCAGTAGTTAATGTAGATTAAAATAATACAGATACACCATTCACAAACAATAATGTGAATAAGTCGTGTACGTGTAATGCTCACTCAAGCGTAACAGCATGACAACTGAAACGAAACGGCGCGCAGTGGGAGGGATGCGGGTGGAGAGAGATAGGCGGGAAGGGCGTACGGCGACTTCAGCGCTGTTTTGCAACTTAGCTAGTGGCAGTTGGGTAAACTACTAAACCTTTCCTCCCTTCAGCGAACTCTTCGTGGTAAGTTCTGGGTTGTTTAAAAATGACCTAATATGCTCTTGCTCAATAGTATCAATTTACATTTAAATCTTAACTCAAACCGCAAACAGACCTCTGGTGATTGAAATCTTACATACGAGACAAGAAAACAACTTTTATGAAAAAGGTTGATGAATTAAAAAAACAAGGAAACTCAACTGTTAGACATATCAGCCTGAATATGTGTAATGAATTTGTCACTTTCTCCCTGTAAACGACCCAGATCTGGGAATGTCCGATTTAGATTTTAACTTGTACGTGATGAAAAAACGTAACAAAATTCCAAGTCATTGAGCATAGACTATCTACTCTCCATTAAAGTACGCGAAAATCGGAAAAATCGTACTATAGATAAAGGAGACAAAAACACGTGGCACTAGACTTGGAAGACGAAACTATACATTGAAAAGGCAGCATTCCAAACCTGTTGAAGCTGAAATAAAATAAAATATAATTAAAAGTAATGTAATTACAAACACCCTCATGGTTGGATGGAAGGGAAGGGTGTGGGGTGGAACTCGAAGTTCAGTTCCACCTAACCGGTGGTAAGTTCTGGTTGTTTAAATTTAAATCAATATCTAAACAGCAAAGAGCTGCACACATTGTATGCAAATGTACATCTGGAGCAAACTGATCCAGGTGATTATTTTCTAATACCCCCAAAACACTCAAGAGTTAATCTTCTCCCGATTTTTACTGTCTTGCCGCGATCGGAAGATATTCTATAAACGCATTTTTCATTATTATTATTATATTAAGACAGTACATATCTTCAAGTATTTTTCAGTATAGCGATAAAAATATATATACCCTATATTTTTTTTAAATTCTCAAGAGTGACGGACAATTTAAATTTTTTTCAAATTTATACGGTTTGCGCGATCGGAAGATAAAGTCCAATTTGAATGATTTTTTTATTGTTTTTTCTTGTATTCCCAATCGCAACTTTTCTGCACTATAGCGACTCGAAAATATCAATTTGACTTTTTTCGCCCACCCTATATAAAATATATAATTATATATATATATATATAATAATATTATATTATATATATATATTATTATATATATATATATATATATATAGATATATATATATTATATATATATATATATATAATATATTTATATATAAATATAATATATATATATTATATATATATATATATAATATATATATATTATATAATATATATATATATAGTAATTTATTATATAATATAATATATATATATATATTATATATATATATATATATATCATATATAATATAGTATATATTTATATATATAATATACTATATACTATAATATACTATATATAATTTATATATATATATATATATAATATATATATTGAGTATATATATATAATCTTATAAGTATAGTTATATATATATATATATATAAATACTATTATATATATAAATATATATACTACTATAATATATAATTATATTAGTATATATATATATATATATATATATAATATATAAAAAATTGATATAATATTATATATATTATATATATATACTATATATATATATATATATATATATATAATATATATATATATTATATATATATTATATATAATATATTATTATACATATATATATATA
>JABUQX010111068.1:0-21174 GCA_015478945.1 Trachelipus rathkii
CAGTAGCTAATACTTCGTTCAGATCGTTTGGTGTTTAACCGTTTCGCATTTATCGTGAAGAACTTGACATCTTTCCTCCAAGAATTAGACATGGTTTATAAGATTCAAATCTCCAATGCCGCCTATTCTTTTTTTTATGTCAAGAAGCTGTTCTTGAAATTTGTTCTATCTCGGTATCGGGGCTGTTTGGTATTGCAGTGGCAGCTCCTTTACACTTTCTTAAAAAACGTTTCTTCCTGAGTATATTTAACTGAATGCGAATAACATTTTATTAAAATATTAAGTCACTCACTTATGAAAATCTTCCATAGTGTCTTACTAGAGCTATATTTCTATTACTACATTTCTTAAATTTTTATCTGCAAATATTATTTTACTTTGATTTTTAGTGTATTTCATTTTTATTATTATTTTCATATTTTAAAATTAATAGAACAGATTTTACAAGTAAATTGAACTGATAATATAAAACTTAAATACTAAAAATGTTTTTTGAACTTCTAATCTTTCTAATATAACTGAAAAGCATAAAAGTAAGCAGATGTATAACCATAAAAAAAAAAATCATATTTCTATTTCAAGAAAAACGGCATGTTAATTATTTTCATTTGACTTTAGTAAAAAGTAACATTATAGAGGCAATAGACAAATAATTTTTTTGGCAATTCTCATATACAAACACACCTTACAATATAACTTGAACAATGTCATTTAAAACTGCGTAAATGGCATGACATTAGCACATTATTACGAATCCAATATAAATCCTAGATAATTTTATAATTAAAAGCCTAAACACAAATTTACATATCATGAATTTATCTAAAGACTATTTAAATTTAGATTAGTTTATGCTTATATAATTGAAAGCTATATTTTATATTAATAATATTTATATTTATTATTAACTATCATAAATTTTGCATTTCATTATAGTTTTATTATTTATTTCATTATTATATTTTGTTTAAAAAGAATTTTATTTGTTAATTTAAATTACTTGTAATACTTGACCATTATTTTTTTATTAATTTTATTTAATTATATTTATTATAATTATTTCATTTCATTTTAAATGATTTATTTCGCCAATAATTATATCTGCGTTGGAAGTTGCAACAGAGGTGTTTTCTGTTAATGAATAACTGAGAATCCCCGTCGCAGAATCAATGTAAAGTGAAAATAAATAAAGCAAGTGCAATTTCTTTCTTTGCGATTTTCCAACCATAAATCGTCGATGCTACGAATTCTGAGGTATATATATATATATATATATATATATATATATATATAACCTAATATATATAATATGTATATATATAGCTGCTGCTGCTGCTATATAACTACTGCTATATGTATGCCAGTAACCAGCATAGCAATAGCAACAATAGTAATAATATATAATAACATGTCAGTGTATATATATAGCAACATATATATGTATATATATAACTTTGCTCATGTATATATACTGCTAACATAACTCTGTATTATATATATATATATATATATATATATATATATATATATATATATATATATAAAAATATATATATTTTATAATCTCTTTCAAACATATATATATATATATATAAACCAATAATATATATATATATATATATATATATGCTACTAACTAATATAATAACAATAATAATATAACAATATATATGCAACAACAGCAGCATCAACATATGTAACAATAACAATATATATACTTCCTGCTGTAAATAATATGCTGCTATGCTATGCTGCTGCTTCTGCTGCTGCTTAATAACATTAACCTTAGCAGTAGTATAGCATAGCACATATGCTGTAATATATATGTAATAATATATATGTATATATAGCATATATATGTATATATAGCATATATATCAACAGCCTATATATAATAACTTCTTAACATATAGCACTGTATCTTTGCTATATCTTCTTACTGCTTTCAACAGCAGCCAGCAGCCATAGCCTTAGCCAGCCTTAGTAACTGCCTGTAGTAACCAGCGCCATAGCTATGCTGCTGCTGCTATATAACATTAACAATAATATATATATATATATATATATATATATATAATAATATATATATATATATATATATATATATATATATATATATATATATATATATATATATATATATATATAGTATAACTATATATATATATATTACTGCTGCTATATATATATATATTGTAAAATATAGATAGTTTAAAAGTCCCTTTCTTTTAGATTCCATAAAATAAATATCTGTTAGCGCTTAGGAATTATTACAACCTTTAAAGTTAAAATAGCCGGTAGTGACAGGATAAAAGAAACTAATAAAAAGATTCGTTTATTAAATGAATATATTTACATAAGTAATAATAATGGTAGCATCTGGTTAACAGGTTACTCTTCAAAGAAATGCTTGAAGAATCGTTACGCTAACATTAAAATAAAGGAGAAAAAAATAAACATAACTGATCTTTAATAACTGGATTCAAAACAGAAGTTAAACTTCTTTGAAGTTTACGGAAAACCGAAAAACTATTAATTTAGCTACATAAATAGCAAAGACTTACATTGGAAACCCTATGTAACCCTTCATAAAGAAAACTTTGTTATAGTAAAGAAAATTCTACCACATAGAAGAGTAGAAAAACTTCTCTTAATTTTGTATTAGACTAACTAACACAGGTGTATACTGAGAAAATCAGTATCTATTTAGAAAACTAAATAGTACCTTATGTAAAGAAAACTCTACGCTTATTAGAGTAGAAAACCCCTCTTAATTTGTATTAGGAAAACTAACACAGGTGCATACTGAGAAAATCAGTAGCTATTAAGAAAACTAAACAGTACCTTATGTAAAGAAAACTACACTCTTAAGAGTAGAAAAACTCCCTTAATTTTGCATCAGTAAGCATTCACAGGTTATACTGAAAAAATAGTATCTATTTAGAAAAACTAAATAGTACTAAGTGTCTGACAACCGATTTTAATATTATAGAAAAAAAACCACAATATTTATCAATCAACTAATCAATGGAAAACCTTTTATAAAGGGAAAAGTTAAAAGATTGGAAACAAGTTTTTAAGGGGAGACTTCATAACTAGACCCCCTACTTTTTGAATTCAAAATCAAAATTTTCACATTTTTTTTTTATTATCTAAATTAGTAGAAAATTCCTCCTGAACATCATGATGTAATTATTTTTAAAAATTCTAAATAGTTTTTAGGTACAGAAATTTATTTAGAGAGATGTCGAACTAAAAAATTTCAATTCCAGTCAAAATTGCAATTCCAGGTTTAGGATCGAAAAATGTTTATTTATAATTATAGAAAATTTATTTTTCATATTCTCAACCTCTAGCTCATTCTTCGGATTTTACTGAATCAAATAGTAGATCCCGGAGCCGGAGCCAGGAGCCCAGAGCAAGGGCAGAGCCAGGGCAAACCTGAGGCTATTTTTTTCATGAAATAATTTTTAGATGAAAAATTTATTAGCAGAAGATGTGGCTGAACAATTTTCAAATGGTACAGAATCCTTAGTCGGATCGATCGGATCGAATCCAGATCGAAGTCAGAGCCGGAGTCGGGGAGTCGGAGCCGGAGCCGGAGCCGGAGCCCGGAGCCGGAGCCGGAGAATGAAATTTTTTCGGAGCCCGGAGCTGGAAAATGATTTTTTTCGAAAATATTTTTAAAAAAATATGCTGAACAATTTTCAAATAGTGCAGAAACCTTATTCGGATCCGGAGCTGAAGCGAAGTTGGAGCTGGAGCCCGGAGCTGGAGCCGGAGCCGCGGATCCTGGGTATGATTTTTCTAAAAATATATTTTTAGGTGAAATTTGTGCCAGAAGACGTACTGAACAATTTTCAAATGGTACAGAAACCTTGGTCAGATCCCGGAGCCGGAGCCGGGCCGGAGCCGGAGCCGGAGCCGGAGCCGGGCTGGAGCCTGGGTATGAATTTTTTTCAAAATATTTTTAAGGTGAAAATTTAATGCCAGAAGACGTACTGAACAATTTTCAAATAGTGTGTAGAATCCTTGGTCGGATCGGATCCCGGAGTCGGATCAGGTCGGATCCGAGTCGGATCGGAGTCGGATCCGGGTTAGTCGGAGCCGAAGTCAAGTCGGTGCCTTGGTTTGATTTTTTCGAAAAATATTTTAGGTAAAAATGCCAAAAGAAGTGCTGAACAATTTTCAAATAGTGTAGAAACCTTAGTTGGATCCGGATCGGGAGCGGGCCGGATTCTGAGCCGGATTCTGGGTATAAATTTTTAAAATTTTTTTAGATGAAAAATTTGTTGCCAGAAGACATGCTGAACAACAAGTTTCAAATAGTGCAGAATCCTTAGTCGGATCGGATCGCTTGATCGGAGCCGGAGTCAGAGAGAATCGGAGCCAGGGGTAAAAGCCGGTACATAGTATAAATTTTTTTCAGAAGAATATTTTTTAGATGAAAAATTTATTACCAAAGAAGGGCTGAACTGAACAATTTTCAAATATTGCAGGAAACCTTATTCAGATCCGGGCCGAAGGTGAAGTCCGGAGCCGGTGCCGGAGCCGGAGCCGGGCTGCGGAGCCGGAGCCAGAGCCAGGCCAGGCCGGAGCCGGAACCTGAGTATGAATTTTCAAAATATTTTTAAGTGAAAAATTTAATGCCAGAAGACGCACTGAACAATTTTCAAATGGTGCAGAAACGCTGAGTTCGGATCCGGATCCGGATCCGGATTCAGGGTACGAACTCCTGGGTATAAATTTTTTTCAAAAAGTAATTTTCTTAGATTAAAAATTTTTTGCAGAAGACTTGCTGAACAATTTTCAAATAGCGCAGAATTCTTAATCGAATCCGGATTTGGAGTCGGAGCCGGAGCCGGATTCAAAGTCGGAGAAGGAGTCGGAGACCCATTTTTGACAAAATATTTTTAGGTGAAATTTTATTGATAGAAGACGTGCTGAACAATTTTTCAAATAGTTCAGAAACCATAGTCGGATCGGACCCGAAGCCGAACTCGGAGCCGGAGCCGGGCCGGGGTGGGAGCCGGAGCCGGAGCCGGAGCCGGAGCCGGAGCCGGATCCTGGGTATTAATTTCTTTCAAAAATATCTTTTAGGCGAAAAATGTATTGCCAGAAGACGTGTTAAGCTGAACAATTTTCAATTAATACAGAAACCTTAGTCGGATCAGTTGGATCCGAGAACCCGGGGCCGGGTCCTGGGTATGAATTTTTAAGAAATATTTTTAGGTGAAAAATTTATTGAAGAAGATATTGCTGAACAATTTTCAAATAGTGCAGGAACCTTTTATGGATCCGGATCGGGCAGGATCGGAGTCGGATCCGGAGCCGGATCTTGCTTACAAATATATTTCAAGAAATATCTTTTAGTTGAAAAATATATTGCCAGAAGACTTTTGACTAATTTTCAAATAGTTAAAAAACCTTGGTGGATCCGGATCCGGAGTCGGAACCAGAGCCGGATAATATTTTATAATTTTTTGAAATATTTTTAGATGAAAAATTGGAAGACTTGCTGAACAATGTTCCAAATGGTTCAGAAACCTTTGTTGGATCGGATCCGGAGTCGGAAACGGAGCCGGATTCTGCGTATAATTTTGTTCCTATAATATTTTTTGGTGAAAAAGTTGTGCCAGAAGACGTGCTAAACAATTTTCAAATAGTGCAGAAACCTTAGTCGGATCCAACGCCGTCTGGAGTCGCAGCCGGAGTATGAAGCGGAACCGGAATCTGGGCATAAATTTTTCAAAAAAATATTTTGTACTGGAAAAATTTATTGGCAGAAAGTACTGCACAATTCTCAAACAGTGCAGAAACGCTATAGTCGGAGTTAGGCTGGAGCCGGAAAAATAATTATTATTTTCTTTTGGGTTGTAAAGAAATATATCAAATGCTTGAATTGATTCAATTGAAAAGAATATATATATATATATATATATATATATATATATATATATATATATATATATATATATATATAACTATATATATATACTATTTATATATATATAACCTTATAACTCTGCTATATATATATATATATATATATATATACTATATATATATATATATATATATATATATATTTATTGGTTTATAAAGAATCAGAGGTGGGGGTAGCAGGGGAAGGGATGGTGTTGATGGAGAATGAAGAGAGTGGAGGAGTTGCCCTACCTTTTATATGCGGATGATTTAAGTTTAGTGTTGCGAATCTAAAGAGAATAGCTTTGAGGGGGTTAGTAGAGAGAGATTTGGCAGGTGTGTAGAAGGAGGGGTTTGAAAAAAGTAAACGTAGATAAGAGAGTAAGGTTATGGTTTTGGTGAGTATAGTTCTCTGTGTAAAGTTATGTTAAATGGTGAACAGCTGGAACAAATGTCTGAGTTCAAATATTTAGGATTTATGGTGGATGAAAGGGAACCCGAGAAGATTTGGCAGGTAGTATGAAAGTTGTGAATGGAAGGAAGATGGCTGGTGCAATTAAATCCTTAGTGGATGCAAAGGGAATAAGTCTTGAGTGTGCTAGGGTCTTACATGACGGTATGCTATTACCTGTGCTAATGTATAGTAGTGAGGCTATGGTCTGGAATAAGAGGTACAGATATAGAGTATAGATATAGAACTTCTGCTGGGGCTACAAGGCATTTTGATGGGTTGCTCCTGGGTTACAGGAGCAACCAACCAAAGTCAAGCCACGCCGACATGGGCATAGATGCTTGTTGCGATAAATTTGCAATAATAAGACGATGAAAAATTTCACTCGCGCCAGGACTCGAACCATCGACAACAGCGTCACCGTTAGACAATGTACAGGAGGCTCTACCACTATTGCGATCCACCTCCCCAGAAAATGAAGCATCTTGGAAGTTTTCAAATTTCTTGCTTCGATATCACTGCTTTGAAACTCGATATTTATTCAAATCCATAGAAGGGTGGTTGGAACCCCTGCTGGAGCTAAACGGCATTCTGCTAGTTTGCTCCCATGTTACAGGAGCAACCAACCAAAGTCAGGCCACGCCGATATGGGACAACCATGCTTGTTGCGACAAATTTGCATTAATAAGACGAAGAGAAAAATTTAACTCGCCAGGACTCGAACCATCGACAACTGTTAAACAATGTACAAGACGTTAAACCACTAGTCAGATCCGACACCCCAGAAAAAAATATTTCGTTACAGTTTTTAAGTTTCCTGCTTCTATTTCACTGCTTTGACTAGATACTTATTAAAATCCACAGAAGGATGGTTGGAACCCCTTCTGGGCTACACGGCATTCATCAGGGGTGCTCATGGGTAACAGGACCAACCGACCAAGATCAAGGAACGCCAACAGGCACACAACATGCTTCTTACGACAAATTTGCAATAAGACGAAAAAAAAATTTCGCTCGCGCCAGGACTCGGAAACTATCGACAACAGCGTCGCCGTTGAACAATATACAGGAGGCTCTACCATTAGTCCGATCCGCCCTCCTTATCCACTATTATCTAAGGTTTTCAAATCTCCTGCTTCAATATCACTGCTTTGAAACTCGACACTTACTTAAATTCACAGAAGGGTGATTGGAATCTCTGCTGGGGCTACACGGCATTCTTCTGGGGTGCTCCTGGGTTACAGGAGCAACCGACTAAAGTCAAGGAACGCCGACATGCGCACAAGATGCTTGTTGCGACAAATTTGCAATAATAAGACGAAAAAAATTTCACTCGCGACAGGACTCGAACCATCGACAAATGCGTCGCCGTTAGATAATGGAGAGGTGGCTCTACTACTAGTCCGATCACCTCTCCAGAAAGAAGGCATCTCGGATCGAAAGTTTTTAAATCTCCTGCTTCGATATCACTGCTTTGAAACTCAATTCTTATTTAAATCCACAGAAGGATGGTTGGAACCCCTGCTGGGGCTACACGGCATTCTTCAGGGGTGTTCATGTGATACAGGAGAAACCGACCAAAGTCAAGGAACGCCGACATGCGCACAATATGCTTGTTGCGACAAATTTGCAATAATAAGACGAAAAAAATTTCACTCGCGCCAGGACTCGAACTATCGACAACAGCGTCGCCGTTAGACAATGCACAGGAGGCTTTACTACTAACTAGTCCGATCCGCCTCCCCAAAAAAGAAGGCATCTCAGAAGATTTCAAATCTCCTGCTTCGATATCACTGCTTTGAAAGTCGCTACATATTTAAATCCACAGAAGGGTGGTTGGAACCCCCCTCTCTGGGGCTACGGCATTTTCAGTGGATGCTCGGCCAAGGTTAAAGATCAGCCGACCAAAGGGTCAGGATCGCTGACATGCGCAACATGCTTGTTGCGAGAAATTTGCAATAATAAGACGAAGTTCACTCGCGTCAGGACACGAACCATCGACAAGAGCGTCGCCGTTAGACAATGTACAGGAGGCTTTGCTACTAGTCCGATCCGCCTCTCCAAAAAAGAAGACATCTCTTAACAGTTTTCAAGTCACCTGCTTCGACATCACTTCTTTGAAACTGTACTTATTTAAATCAATAGAAGGTTACTTGGAACCTAATATATATATATAATAATAACCTTATATTATATATATATATATATATATATATATATATATATATATATATATATATATAACTTAATATATATATATATATGCTAACGCTATATATACCAATAATAACTAGCAGCCTTATATATATAAAACAAATATATATATATATATATATATATATATATATGAGAATAAAGTTTTTTTTTTCGTCTAAAAAATAAAAAAATTTCCAAATGTTTATTTATGTTTTTCTAGCATTTCATTTTTCCTTACATGAGATATAAAAAATTCATTAAAAAAAACGAACAGATTTTTTTTTCTTTGGAGAATTTAATTTACCAAACTCACATATAAACCTGTAAACAAACTGACGTTTATATTAAATGTTTTGGTAGAACGTAAGGTGGTGTCAGCCATGGTTGACTATTCTCTGTTCAAAAATTTTTAAAGTACTTTTCAAGAGATTGTAAATTTTCTTTAAAAAAGACAATTTTTCAAAAAATGATGTTTTAACTAAAATTTATTACCACACAAAATAGGAGTATTTAGTGCAGGTAAATATCTTGAAAATTAAAGATTTTTTTTTTAGTTTTGTTGAAATTCCAAAAAAAAAAAATTCCTCTCTTCACCCTAAAACTGTTTAAAAACGAACAGTTTTTTTTTGTTTGTTTTTTTCATAAAATTTAAGATATCATAGATGTTCATCAAAAAAATATTTACTTTTATCGGTTTGGAATAGTTGAGATTTTGCTATGGTCTCCCCTTAAGATTTTATTGATTTGTTTACAGATGGTTTCGTGGGTTGGTGGAGACTGTGTTTGTGAAGTGTGGATTTTTTTTATTGTTCGATACATTTTTGTTGCTTTGGTTTTATCGTGTATTGTTTGAGTCCACTGTTGCCAGTTTTTATTTTGTTAGAGTTAATTAAGTTGTTTATTCTGTTCTTAAGGTCTATGATTTGGTTTATTTGGTTTAGATTTGGCTGTCTATTTTGTCGGAAGGAACTTTTTTTGTTTTATTATGGTATCTATTTCTGGTAAAAAATTGGGAGAGAAATGTTTGCGGCATCCCTGGGGGATGTATTTTTATTGGATGCCTTTAGAATGGTTTTATTGAAGTGTTGTATTGCTTTGTTGAGAGATTGAAAGTTTGTGGTTTGGATAGATTGCAATTCTTGTGCTATTAAATCAGTGTAAGTTTGAGAGTTTGCCTTTTTATGGATAGTGTGCGAGGTTTTTATGATTAATTATAATTAATATTGGAATGTGATTAAAGGATAAAGCATGAAAGGTTTGCCATGTCTCTTAGAGCTGAATTTGGTGAAACAAACATTATGTAATGAAATGTGGGGATCTGATAATAATGGAATGGTTCTCGTGTGAGTTAGTTTCTTACTTAAAATAGGGCATTAAAAGTACTATGACATCAATGAACAGAAATAGCTAAGATGCTGTTTTAATTTGTAAAAATGATAAAATAATTAACAATTAGAAATTTAAAAATGTTGTGAAACATAACTTGTTGACATTTTTAAGTGTAGAAATTTGAACAGAGTAGCCTTGCTCTGATATTATAATTCTAATTCTTTTTTCATTTCGTACATTGAAATTAAATCACTTCTTAATATCGCAATAAAAATTAAATATTATATAGTATATATAAAGCAAAAATCAAAAATAAGCAAAAAATCAACGATTTTTTGGAGCAATGCAAAAAATCAAGTGAAAAAATCAGTTTGAAATAATAATATCAATTGATGTTTTCCGTGTTCCATCACCTGATTATAATAATCCAATAATAAATAATATATAAATAATATATATAATCAATAATAATATAATATTAATAATACCTAATCAATGATATCAATAATAATAATAATAATAAAATGCTGTTAAATTTTCCTAAATAACCTTTAAAAGGCATGCTAATTTTAAAGATCATTTAAAATGCAAGCTCCTTTTACAATAATAAAAGTAACGGAGTAACGAGTTACTGTAACTCCGTTACTTTCGTTATTTCGAAGAAGAAACGATAGAAATTTGGAAGTTAGCTGTTTTTTAAGTAGCGGGGTAACGGGTTGGAAGTTACTTTTTTGAGCTGATGCAATCGGCGTAAAATATATAGGGACCTTAATGAGTCTTATTTAGTGAATGTTTTTTTTTTTTTTTTTTTCTTTATATATTGTTAGTATAATAGAAAATAGCAATTAATCTTAGAGATGCCTGATATAAGAAAAGATATACGAAATTTGAAAATCATTAAAAATAAAAAAAGTAAGCAAAACCGTTCATTTTAAATGAGAAAGAAAGCGCATTATAGTGCTAAAACGTGAAAGAATTTAAGGTAAGGGTAGAAAAATAATGTTCGGGGTAAAATTATCCCCTTCATGATTGATTTTTTTCATATCTGATCTGGAGTGTAATTCTTAAACAAGAATTTATCTATAGCGCCTGAAGGAGTCCTCAAGAAACCTATACCTATGTTGAATCGACGGTAAGCAGTAAACTAAACTCAATCTCTACGGATCGGACGAATCCCTAAGCCGGCTATACCTAGCTAGAGTGGATTACTTTAGACCGTATCCTTTTTTCTCTTGTTATTAGAATTTTTGTGAATACGATTTTTGCTATTCAGGTTTGACATAGTCTTTTCGCTTCGCGGTAGCTGCCAAACGTACGATTCTTTTTAAGACCACTGTTTTTGTGATCCCTACACTTTTTCTGGATTTGCATTTTGCTTACGAATCTTATCATGCTCAGTTGCGTTCCATTAAGTCTAAATAATCATAAAAATCTTAAGAAATGCTCACAAACGTAAGGAAATTTCCTAAAATTTTGTAAAATTGCTCTTTCCCGTGCTTACCGAATTAAAGAAAAGTGCTTATGAACAAATGTAAACAAACAAGATGGCGGCGTAGTAGGCTCTGAATTGAATGAATGTTTCATTCTCAGAAAACGATTACGCTTTAACTATAATTTCTTCCAAAAGTGCGATAAACTCTTTCATCAACAATAGTCTGATCAATTAATTATTATGTAATAACCATATTGTTATTTTCTTTTTAACATTCACTTTGGGTAATTACGCCACGTGCTTCATAGCACAACAGCTGATCAAAAATTCTGGAGCAAGAAACGGCCAATTTGATAGGTAAAATATATCGACTTGGATTGCGATTTCTTCGAGCTGACCGAGCACAAATGCAAAATCAAAACGGCTTAAATTTTCTGATCCTGTTTATCAGCACTCAAATTTATTGTTGGTATCATCACAATCTATTGTGGTATCATATAATAACAATACATGAAATATATATATATATTATAATATATATAGTCAAGCTCTACCTCTACATGCATATTATACTAAGTATAGTAGTAGTATACGTTATATTATTGACGTACTATATAATATAGTATATATAGCTAGTACATGTAACTTAGCTGATATATATATAATATACCTATATTATATATATTATTTAATATATTTAATATATATAAGGCATATTATGACTATCTAATATACTAGTATATAATAATATATAATGATATAATCATTATAATATATTTAATAATATATATATATATATGAACTTGTCCATTAAAAGGATGTTAGCCGATATATATTGAGCGAAGGATATAATCGATTTTTTTCGATTATTTCAAGGCATAGAGCGGCAGAGTTGCATCATCAACAATTTTTTTTTAACATAAAGCAAGAAATCAACAAATCATCTACAAGCCCAATGTTGGAAAGAGTGAGGCTATTCGGTCTCACCGGGGGAAGACGGGGGGACTTCGTCCCTCTGTCCACTCGTCGGCTCGAGCCTTAAAAAATATCATAGTAAACATTAACATACTTTCTGCGTGAGTCTTGATAAAAAAATAACAATTGCTTCTGCAAACTCTGGCGCTGATCATCATTGGAGTTTTTATGACTTAACACGTGAACATTGTAAGGTTCGCGCCTAGGTTCGGCGCATTTTTCGATATCGGTCTACCTTATGTAACATCACTTTTAATGGTAAGCGCATAATACGTAATATATATATTATTATAGACTGGGACAGTCTAAATGAGTAGTATATTAGTGTATATATGATAATATGTGTGTATTGTATGTTGATATACCTATAAGTGAATCTTGTGTGATCACATAAATCTGTATATATATCTTATATATATATGCACCTTTTCCCTTTAAAAAGATGTTACATAAAAGATTTGATATCGAAAAAACTCGCCGAAAACTACGGCGTGGAACCAACAAGTGTTACGTGTTGCGTTAAACTCAATAGACAGGAGCGCAGAGAGTGCCAGCGAATTTACGCTTTCGCGTTAATCATGCTTCCAGAAAATGTCTAATTTTTTAAAAAATCTTTTAAGGTGGCTGTGGGCCGACGAATGAGATGCAGAGGGGGGGCGACGAAGATGCCCCCCCGTCGCTTCCCCGCTGAAGGCCGAGAGACCCTGACTCGTTTCAATCTTTGCGATTTAATCTTGGGTATTCCTTTATAAAAAAAAAAAAAAACTGTATTTGGCAACTCTGACGCTCTAATGCCTTAAATAATCGAAAAAATCGATTATATCCTTCGTATATGGAGATAAGATATCGGTTAAGCATCCTTTAAAGTATAGATTCGGCTAGCTAACGCTAGATATATAGAGAATATATTAATAACTATATATATATATGATATAGGATGTATATAAATATAGGTGGTATAGTAGTATACATAGGTCACTTTATATGAGTATAATATTTATATGTATGTGATACGTAACTTATATATAGAGGCACTACTCCTTTAGGAAGTTACATAAAAAGATATGATATTGAAAGCCGTGAACCTAACTTTATTTTTGGTTTTTTTTTTTTTGCAGCCTGCTCTTGCCACGTGAACGGAAGGGTTTGCAGAGGCAGAGTTACACAAGTTTCTTTTTTTTTTTAATCATGTTAATTTTTATAATTTAATCTTTTTTAAAATTTTTTTTAAGGGGTCGAGCCTCGAGCGGAGGGACAGAGGTCGTCACTTCCCGGATGAGGCCGAGAGACCTGGAAGATCTTTCATCTTTGCGATTTACATCTGAGGCCTGATTCCTTTTAAGTTAAAATAAAAAAATGTTTTTTGTAACTCTGCAGTTATTTGCCTTGAAAATAATCGAAAAACAATCGACATTAAACATTCGAGTTCTTGATCGACTAGTATATAGTCTGTTTAACTTGCGTTTTATAAGGAACAAATTCCTATCATAATATTAGTCTATATATATAAGTATATTATATTTATATATATATATTATATATGATATATAGTTATTATTAATATATTATATATATTATACTATTATATATATATACAAATAACACCCCTATATATATATATATATTAATATATATATATTATATATATAGTATATAATATATTATATATATATATAATATATATATAATATATAATATATATATATATATATTATATATATATATATATTAATATACCAAAGGTGGGCATTAACGCGTTATATTATAATCCTTAATTAACTCGTTTAATTTTTAGGTACTTTTACGCTTTCGTTAATTTCGAAAAAGAAGTAACGGACTAATTAACGAGTTACATTTGTGAATTAACGTTACGAGTTAAAATTTCCCCTACAGCCGTTAACCGTTACCTTAATTTATGAGTTAATAAAATATTTTCTTAATCGATTTTTTAAATTGTATTAGATTCGATTTCGATACAGATAACTTTTTTTTTTCAAATTTCTAAAACATTTTTCTCAAAACTCAAAATGTGTTTATTCTTATGCGGTTATTATCCCGTTAGTAATGTTTTTAACATGTTTTTCTATGCTGTAGTTCTCATTTTTTATTGGTGTTGTCGATAAAGAAAAAATGATAGTAATTATTGCCCGTTCAATGAGTCATTAACTTCTTTTCATTCGTCTACTTGAACTTGCTTCTTTTATGACTAGTGAAAAATATAAGAAGTAAGCCTAATAAGCGTTGTAATTTAATGAAAATATACAGTATTTGATATTAAAAACTGTAATTGGTATATCCTATCTTTTTTACAATATAATATCCTATTAAGTGACTAGTGAGATACTGAGGTCTATGAGCGTCCGGAAGTCCAGTGGCCCAGCTGGCATTCCTCCTCGTATTTTACAGGAGTGTGGTTCTGAGCTGGCGCCTGTCCTCGTTTCTCCTCTACTCTCTTTGGTCTTAATACTAATCCTTTTCCTCAATGCTGGAAGCGCTCTTTTTTATCAGGGTCATCCCCCATCAAAGGTAGCCGCTTCTGATCTCTAACTATCGACCTAATTTGGCCTTAACTTGTATTCTATCTAAAATTTTGAACTTCCTTACAGCTTTAATTTCCTCTTTCATATAGAATCTCATTCCTTCTTTCAGATCGTCAGTATGGCTTTTTCGACGTTCGAGATCAACTGGTTTACTCCTTTCCTATCTGCGACTCGATTCTAATGGTCTTGCTGCCTTAGACCATGGGGGGTCTTGTTGGTAGGAGTGGCTTCGTCTCAAGTCTTTACTGTTCAAATTCTTGCCGTTTGTTCGGGATTTCTGCAGTGGGGTAACCGTATCCTTGTGAATTTCAACTCTTTGAAAACCACTTCTTCATATCTCCCTCTCTAAAACTACCTCCAACTTTCCTATCCCCTTTGAACGGCTCTATCTCTTACCCGTAAACAGCAAACATTCTTGGACTAAACTAAATAGTGAATTGCTTTGGAGACCTCACATCACATCGGTTTTTGCTAAAATGGGCTCAAAAAAGCTGGGAATTCTGTGAGAGATTGGAATTTTATTTTCTTCTGCTCAGATACTTCAGTGTTGTATAAAGGTCTTATTCGCCCCCTGTATAATAATACTGTTGCCTCACATCTTGGGGTGGTTTCCCGTTTCCACACTCGTTCTGGATAAGTTGAAGCTAAGGTCATAAAGGCTTTATAAACTTCCGTACTTTCGAAACACCCATTAACAGCATTTCGCTGACGTCGTGACGTTGGTACCTGCAGATCTTTTATCTATAGGTATTCACACGGCAGGGGCTTCGAGAGATTGATCGCCTCTTCGCATTCGCTTCTCAACATGCGTCGCCTCTCTAACACAAGAGTGCCTTGTTTTCTTCAGCATGGGATTGTTGATCTTGGAAGCCACTATCAAGGATCACTCTTTGATGGTGCCCTACCCTTCTTTCCAGTTCATATTTGTTTTGTGGAACTCCTTGCCATCTTTGTTTCTTTAAATATTTAATCTACCTCTATTTAAGTCCCGCGTCTGCGCCCAGCTGAGGGAATTGCGTTAGGCTATCTTCAATGTTTACATTTCCTTTTATTTTTAATTTTTGTTATTATATTTTTGTATTTTTTTTTATTTATTTATCTAGTTTTTTTTTGGTATTAAATAAGGTATTTACGATTTGGAAGTATTCTTTGGCAAGCGCAAAAGTATCAGCTAGGTCAAAGCTAAATTTTAAGTCTATAGGCTTAATATCATTGTTAATATTGTAAGGGATACACTTATTATTTTACTATGATTATTATTTATTTATTTATTTATTATTATTATTATTAATTATTTAGTTCAATTATTATTAATTATTATTAAGTTAAGATTATTATTATTAAATTTATTTTGTTAAATTATTATTATTATGATTATTATTATTATTATTATTATCTATTATGTTATATTATATATTACTTTTCTATTCGTATTATTATTAGTTAGTAGTTAGTAGTTAGTAAGTAGGGGAGGTATCATTATGCTCGCCACAAAGTGGAACGCGACCTTTTTGAACCTTTAACCTTTTTGGGCAACCTGAATTTTGTGGGCACCTTGACCTTTTTGGTGCTTGACCTTTTTTTGAGAACCCGGATTTTTTTGAAGAACCCGGGATTTTTATTTGAGAACACGGTATTTTGTTGAGAACTCACGGATTTTTTTGAGAACCCGGATTTTTTTGAGTAACCAAATTTTTTGAGGAACCCAAATTTTTTGAGAACCCAAATTTTATTGAGAACCCTAATTTTTTTTTGAGAACCAGAATTTTTTGAGAACCCTAATTTTTTCGAGAACTAATTTTTTGGCAACCTTAAATTTTTTTTTCGGCAACCCTAATTTTTTTGCAACCCTTCGAAGGAGGGGTTCGCAAACGGTTGCGTAAGCAACCGGTGTACGTATTGCCCCCCCCTAATTTTTTCGACCAACCTTTGGTCTTCAATGGGTCAATTTTGGACCACCCTAATTTGTCCCCCTTTAGGGGCTTAGGCCCTATTTTGATGTCTTTAACTTTTTTGATCCTTCCCTTTGCTCAAGCTTGACAGATACCTGGGTCAAGCAATTGTTGACCACGGTAATTTTTGTCCTTCATGGGTCAATTTTTTGACCCACGGATAAATTTTTTTTTGTCCTTCCTTTAGGGGCTAAGCCCTTTTTTGATGTCTTTTCCTGTTGACATGGATAGTTTCGGGCCTTGACCTTGCCATGAATACCATGGGTCTTATTTTTGCCACTGGTTAATTTTTGCCACCCTTGTAGGGGCTTAGCCGTTTTTGATGTTTTTACCTTTGTTTGACATGATATTTCGGGACTTTATCTTGCCATAAGTACCTGGGTAACTTTTTGGCCCACGCCATTATTTTGGCAACTGCGTGTCCCCGTACACAGACGGCTATTTCGTTTCCTAACTTGAAACGCATGTAATGGATCTTTCCTAACTTGAAACTACACACACACACAAACCACACCAAATAAACACACACACGCACACACACCAGCTAGGCTACTTATACCTGTATTAGCACACATCTTCACTATGGAACTTATACACCCTTCACTATGACAAAGCTTATCATTGTTACCCCTGTACAAAACTTAGAGTTACACTTACTAGCAGCTACGCACACGACCAGATTCTCACAGCACTAAACACATCACACACACACACTATACACTTATACATCCATTCACTATTGACACTTTATTCTATAGCACTTTACATTTCCCATAGACATTACAGTTTGCACTTATACTCACGTAAAAACACACTACCATAACCCTTTGTCTTCATGGGTAATTTTGACCGCCGGTATTTTTTTTGTCTTGCTTTAGGAGCTTAGCCCTTTGTTTGATGTCTTAAACCTTGTTTTTGACCATGTATTTCGACTTCGAACCTGCCAGATAACGCAGTGGTCAATATTTGGGACGTCCACGCTAACTTGATTGGCTTGAGTGGTTCAAATAACCGTACAGAAGTATTGATAGGGATGTCTATTAGTGGTTTACTAATGAGTGCCAGGTGAGTGCCAGGGGAGTGCAGGGTGAGTGCCAATGAGTGCCAATGAGATCCAATGAGTGCCAATGAGTGCAAGTGAGTGCAACATAGTGCCAAGTGAGTGCCCCATAGTGCCAACTGAGTGTGCCCACTTTTTTCAAGCCTTTCCCTAGCCGCAAGCCACTGAGCCGCCGAATAGCCTAACATAGCGATGTCTACCCTAGTTATAAGCGTATGAGGATTCGCTTGGGTGTATATTACAATGTTGCTAGGATGGCTTTCTACTAGTGGTTAGGTATTTTTCTACCATTATAGCTAATATATATACTATTATATATATATGATCTCTATATATATATATTATATAATATTATATCACTTATAATATAATATATGTATATTATATATATAATAGATATATGAATATAATTATATATATATATATATATATATATATTAATAACTATATATATATATATATATATATATATATATAGTATTCCACCATCCGGACCCAGCCCAAATACTTTTTAATTTATAAAATATTTTAAAATTTATGTAAGACGAAAAAATCCAGAGTGTCTGATAAATTTATTTTGTTTTTATTACTGCTTTTAACTTTTCTGTATTGTTATTTTGTATTTATTATCTTAAAGCAAGTGAAATCCAGATAAATCAAGTAGATGTGTTACCTAACACCTAAGGGAATTGTATGCTTTGGTTTTACTGCTCTTACAGCTGTTTGACACTTTCTGTTTTACTGCTTTAATTTTCTGCTTTACTGCTTTACTTTCTGGCTTTACCTGCTTTAAACTTTCTTGCTTTAACTTGCATTAAACTCTCATACATTAACATACTTAAAGCAGTAAATCAGTAAATTCAACTAAATTTTACCTAACACCTAAGGATTAGTATGCTTTTTGTTTTACTTGCTTTAAATATTTTGTTTTTCTGCTTTACTGCTTAACTTTCTGCTTTACTGCTCTGCTCTTCTGCTTTACTGCTTTAACTTTTCTGCTTTACTGTATTAACTCAATAATGTTTTACTGCTTTAACTCCATATATTTATTAACATTACCTACCTTAAAACAGTTAAATCAGTAAATTAATAGAGGTGTGACCTAACACCAAGGGGGGATTGTATGCTTTTTGTTTTACTGCTTTACTGCTTTAACTCATGTTTTACATGCTTTAACTCATGTTTTAGCTGCTTTAACTCATATGTTTTGTTACTGCTTAACTCATATGTTTTTACTGCTTTAACTCATATTTTATTAAATTATGTTTTTTATTTGTTCTTTATACTTTTTATTTTATTTTATTTTTTATTATTATTTTATTTATTTTATTATTTTATTTTTATTTTTTATTATTATACTTAGTGTTAATTTACTTCTATTGATAATTGGTTATTAGTTTATTTATGAACATACACACACACACAACACACACACCTCACACACACACACACTTACACATATTATACATACACATTCACTATGACCTTATAGAGGTTGGAGAAAGATGTCATTCCTAAACCTCTAATTTAACCATAAATTACATTTACACTTTAGCACACGCGAAGCACTTACACTTAATTTACACACGATTCACTATGAAAGGATTGCAAAAAAAATAGTTTTTTGTAACACACAGATTTAGCTTCCACATGCGCAGTTATAAATCTTACACTCACAGATTTACTTACTCACACAGATTTACTTACACTCACCACACATTTATTTACACTCACACACATATTTACTTACACACAACAGATTTACTTACACTCACACCAATATGATTTTACTACACACACACACGCACACACACACACACACACACTTACACATATAACGTTAATTTATAAACTAATTTTAATCAACTAACTTACACTAACTTTTTATTACTCATTGATCAATATAACTAAATATTATTTTTAATATGTCTTAAAACTTCTATAATAATCAATCATTATCTTTGAAGCAAATAGAATTTATTATTAAACTGTTAATACTTTTTTGTTTATAAATTTTATAACTAATTCAAGTTTTAAATAACTTTTACTAAAAATTGTTATGCAAATTTTTATTAAAAACATAGTATTTTTTTTTATAAAGCAATAAATCAGTAATCAGTAAGGTCAGCCCCCCTATCTAGCAGTCCTCTACACCAAGCTATGGCACGTTTTGTTCTATTGACTTACTGCCTTACATCATCTTTAGCCATGTATATCTAATAAAAATAAGTTTTCTTCTCCGTACATCATCGAGTCCTATTGTACCCATCTTATCTAATTTCTGACTAATGTCCACTCAGTTGACTTCACCTTACATTTATATTATTACACGTTCGCATGTAACTGAAAATATTTCAAAGTTTTTAAATAATTCGGTTATTTTCTTTAATTAATTTTATTATCCGATCTATTACATTGACAATCCAACCCGAGAAAACACAACAACCCCGCATCCTTACAGACATAGAAAACTGACCTCTCTCATGTAAAATTTGTGTTGAAATAATACTTTTAGGTCTAAATTTAGGATAATCCTTTTTTGTAGCCAGGGGCGATTTAGGTCTAATTCCAGGTCAAAATATATTTCAACTGACCTTTTTCTCTGTAAATGTGGTGCAATAACTACGTTTAGGCTAAATTTAGGCCTAATTTTAGGATAGGCTTTTTGCTTCCCATGCTGATTTTTAAGCCTAATGACCCAGGTAAATAGTGTAATCTCCAGTAATAGACAAGAATCATTGTTTTATTATTATTTTTTTATAGACTACAAAGTTTTATAATAACTTTTAGTAAAATTTTGATGAAATTTTATTAGAAAAACATATATTTTACGTCCCTTAAAGCATAAATCAGTAAATCAGTAGGTCAGACCCTAGCACCCTCTACAACCAAGCTTTGTCCACGTTTTCTGGTTCTATGACTTCTGCTTTAACAGTCATCTTTAGCGTATGTAAATAATAATACGAAAGAAACAATAGTTCTTGCTCTGTTAACATTAACATGTATTTTATAACAATCTTTCTTAAGTTCTTATTTAAAATAACATTATTCATTTACATATAATATTATTCACTCGATGTTTAAATCTAAAAATATTTCAAAAGTTTTTTAATATTTGGATTTTTCTTTATTTTATCTCATGTAAACATGTGAAATCCAACACGAGAAAACACAACCACCCGCACTCGTTACAGATACGAAAATGCCGACCTCTCTGTAAAATGTGTTGTAGGTTAATCCTTTTTGTATCCCCGGGGCGAACTTTAGGCCTAAGTACGCAGGTCAAAATATACTTGTTCAAACTGACCTTTTTC
>JABUQX010111069.1:0-5000 GCA_015478945.1 Trachelipus rathkii
CAGTATTACTTCGTTCAGTTGGATCTGGGTGTTTAACCGATATCGCAGGAAGACGTTAAAAGCTTTACGACGGTTTAGTGAGACTTATTATTTAGTACATTATGAAAAGTGAAGTTTCAAGATTCGGTGTTGGTCTCTATGAACATTTCAATAATGAAAGTGAAGGACCGAGAATAACTTTTTCCTAAGAACCATTTACTTTTGCTGTTTAGGTTATTACATGTAGCCAAAATTTACATGTAACCCCAAAGTATAAGGTAAATTTTAATGTAGCGAAGAGAATTGCGGATGTATCTGTCGATCAAGTTAGCAGGACAATCATTGTTATTGAAAAAGTCGAGTAGGAATTCAAATTCTTGATAAAGGGAAATATAGATAGAGATATTTATGACATTGATGGTCAGTGTGCTGATAGAGTTGAGTTTGAAAATGGTTAAGGGAATAAAACTATAATAGTTAAGACCTAATGAGCAATAGGGAACAGAAACTAAAGATGACCAATCAGAGAGCAGTATTTCTGTCGCTGAGGGTCAATCAGGAAGCAGCATTTCTATGACGTCATTAAGCCTCTCCCGTTTCTGATTATATTTGAGCGGACACACACATACCCTCACTTATATATATATATATATATATATATATATATTTATAGATAGGCATATATATATATATATATATATATATATATAAATATACACATATATATATATTATATATATATATATATATATATATATATATATATATATATATATATATATATATATATATATATATATATATATATATATATGCATATATATAGAACATATATATATATATATATATATAACATATATATATATATATATATATATATGCAACAATTGTTCATTATCGAGTGTAATATATATGAACTTTCACTTTACAAAAGGATGTTAACCGATATATATCGAACGAGCGATGTAATCGATTTTTCGATTATTTCAAGGTAATAGAGCGTCAGTTGCCAATAACAGTTTTTTTTTAAACTAAAGAATACCCAAGGTTAAATCGCCAAGATATAAAGAGTCAGGGTCTCTCGGCCTCAGCGGGGGACGACGGGGGACTTCGTCCCCCTCTGTCCCTCCGCGAGCCCCTTAAAAAAAAAAAATAAAAACAAAATTAACATATAAAAATTAACATGATATAATAAAGCAACATGTGGCTTTTTCTCTTCTTCTATTGGAGTTTAAAGTTAACACGTCACAGTGCATGGCTAGACCGATTAGTGTTCAGCGATATTTCGAAATCTGTATTTTTATGTAACATCCTTTAAAAGGAGAAGTGCCTATATATATATATATATATATATATATATATGTTTCTAAGAGAGAATCGTATGTATATTCATTCACTTATGTATATATATATACTCTTTATAACTACTATATAACTATATAATATATATATATATATATATTATTTTACCTTAGTCTGGCATTAAATATTTTAATTTATTTATTTTTAATTTAGTTTCCAAAAAAAAATTTCAAATGTCGGACATGGTTGGTCCGGCGTCTCTGAATGAAAGAGGTTACTTGTCCTTATGAGTTATGACCGACGAATATATAAAAACAAAAGTTCAAATAACGACATGTTTTTCTCGTTATCTCCAAAATTGATAAGAATTAAGATAAGGCTCATTCATTGATTATTTCTCTTTTCCTTAAACTCTTATTATTATATATATATATATATATATATATATATATATATATATATATATATATATATATATATATATATATATATATATATATATATATATATATATATATCTTTCTTTCTTTCTTTCTTCATATATATATATATATATATATATATACCATATATATATATATATATATATATATATATATATATATATATATATATATATATATATATATATATATATATATATATTAGGGTGGATCAAAACCTACCTTTTTTAAATTTTTCAAAACTACGCTATGCACGGACGTCAGTATCAAGGTTTGATACTGAGTGCAAAATTTAAAAGTTGTGCGACGCTCCCTATCCCTCGGACACATTACCCACTTTACCCTACTCCCGTTTTTAAAGTGAATCTCAAAGTGCTATATATGATATTTTACATCCTATCTGGCCTGTTTAATGCTTTATATTATATATATATATATATATATATATATATATATATATATATATATATATATATATATATATATATATATATATATATATATATATATACTATACCTATATACATATATATTGCTGCTCGGTGCTATTGACTAAAACCTTTCAACAACTAAATTATCCAATTTTACCTTTTAATATTAAATTCATGCTTGAAATGGGAATCTATAACTTCAAGGATTTTTAAAAAAAAAAGAATATATATATATATATATATATATATATATATATATATATATATATATATATATATATATATATATATATATATATATATATATATATATATATATATATATATATATATATATATATACTCTCTTTAACTAGTTTACTTAATAATAAGTGTCCAGTAATAAGATCGTTTATAGTAATGGAAAAAAATTGAAAGTGATACTATTGAGGAAAGTTTTTAGGTTCCCCATTGTTAAACTTGGAAACTGTCAATTCAATTTTAATGTATTGCTTTATGTCAGATGAATAAACAAACATTAACTAATAAAATATACGCCAAGGGTTCTATTTATTCTATATATATATATATATATATATATATATATATATATATATATATATATATATTTATTTTTATATATATATATATATATATATATATATATATATATATATATATATATATATATATATATATATATATATATATATATATATATTTTTATACTTACCGGTATATTTACTTTTTCAGGTAGTATTATTTATGCAAATAGTATATTTAAATTTTTTTGTTAATAATGTGTACTAGAAGTAAAACGTACAATTCGATATTTGGACATTCAAGTGAATTTCCGCAGCAGCAGCAGTAGCTGTACCTGAGCCGTAGAAATTTGTATCCCTTCAACCAACACAGGATTAAACTTTGATGTTATGGAAGAAGAGACATTGGAAATAGAGGAAAGCAGAAATGATGAAAAATTTCTTCCAGAATTTAACAGGGAAAATTCTCAGACTAGATTTGTGTATAAACATTTAGAGATAACAGCTGACAGGTTTCGTGTAAGCTATAGGGCCACTGCTGCTATTGTCAATGCAGCATTAAAGGATATGGGGATATTGAATGAAAGTAATATGTTGGATAGAAAAAAAGTTGAAAGAGAGAGGAAACGTGTTGGCAAAAAGAATGCCATCAGAATGAAATTAGAAAACACACAAATTGAATGCATTGGATTTGACGGCAGAAAAGATCAAACTAAAAGAAAAGATGGAACTGAATTGGAAGAACATTATGTTATTGTAAAAGAACCAGATGATATTTACATGACTCATGTTACACGATGAAATAATAACTTTCTTAATTGATTCTAATAGCGAGATTTCCCTTAAAGCTATTCTTTGCGATGGGACTCCAGTTAACACTGGAAGAGTTGATGGAATTTTGAGAATGATTAAAATATATATATGGAAAGACCGATACAGTGGTTAATTTGCCTGCAAATAAACTTCCATTCAGACACATATTCGAGGCAATTGATGGACAAACATCAGGACCAAAAACTTTTAAGGGTACCATTGGAAATAAAATTGAAGAAGATGTAAATAAGCTGGAGATAGCTAAATTTGAACTTGTAAACAGCAACCTTGAAAAGATCCCCGAAGATATCGTTAAGCAAATTCTGACCAAAAAATATTTGTATGAAATGTGTATTAGTATAAAATCAGGGAATATATCGCCATCATTAGCCAAGAAATCTCCAGGCACCCTTCATCATGCCAGATGGCTAACAAAAGCAAACAAGATCTTACGGTTATACGTTTCCACAAAATTTCCAAGCAAAGATCTTCAAAATCTAGTAAATATAATAATGAAGTTTAAGCACCAGGTGGTTTTGGATAAAGTCACATCCAAAGGCAACTGATGGTGCACGTAATTTTTGGTACCTGATGTACCTACTTAAAGACGTGGACAAAAAAACATGCCATGATTATATGGAGCTTGTACTAAGAAACAACTCGTACTTTGCTCATCCTGAGAATGTATAACTTGCAATGTTAGCGGACTCAAGAAAAGAGATGAGAGATTTAGGTGTTCAACGAATTATTCAAGTAAGAGCAAGAAATTCCAATGCAGGGGAAGGTGTGGGGAGCATGTTACGTCATGTTTAACTTAACTATCTATTTCCGGGGATGTTGCGCGCTCTACTCTAATCTGTAGAAAGTGAAGGGAGGATGAAAAAAGATATATATATATATATATATATATATATATATATATATATATATATATATATATATATATATATATATATATATATATATATATATATATATATATATATATATATATATATATATATATATATATATATATATATATATATATATATATATATATATATATTATTGGTCCTATTTTTTGCGCAGCATTGAACATTGACATAATTATATATACTTACAACAAATACAAAACAAGTGTTATAATATTTTTTCGCCTTCACAAGGTCAATAAAACGTATTAACGAGTATACTATTAAGATGACAAGTAAAACACGCCTAAAATAATCATAACACTTCTAAA
This sequence comes from Trachelipus rathkii, assembly GCA_015478945.1. Lineage (NCBI taxonomy): Eukaryota > Metazoa > Arthropoda > Malacostraca > Isopoda > Trachelipodidae > Trachelipus > Trachelipus rathkii. The sequence goes on from JABUQX010111069.1 coordinate 4,715, forward strand.
ATAAACAAAAAAAACTAGAAATAACGTATAACACGTCCCCAAAAACATCTTCATAAATTACTCAAACATTAAAAGAATTTAAAAGTTTTAATATTAATAATATATTTCAATGTTAAATTAATGTAATGTAATGTATTGATTTTGGAAAAGTGTGTATTATAAGGGCCTGATTCAACTATTAGTTTTCAGGATAAATACTGGCAAAATTTCCCTATATAAACATGAGTTGCCAAGTGTTAATTTAGATAGATGTGCATTACACAATAAAAATATAAGTTGCCAATTG
>JABUQX010111069.1:7500-17010 GCA_015478945.1 Trachelipus rathkii
AAACACCGAAAGAAATCCTAGTTAAATTCATCTCTTCCAACACTTTTAGTAACTGCTCATTCTTCCATTTAAAAGGATACATCTCTAAAATACTGAGATCCTTTAAAGTTTACAATTACACGTGTGCAGACTGTAATGCCTGCTACGTAAGGGAAACTTCCCAACAACTTAAAATGCAGATCTGTAGGCACAAAGGAGTCGTTCAGAACAGGTCTCCCATTTACAAATCCAGAAACTATCTTCAATCCGTGATGATGCATTGGTCCAACAGAACTACCCATTTTCTAATGATAACTTTTCAATATTAAAACCCTTTAAATCTACGAACGATGGCGAAAATGTATGATCTTTTCTTATAAAGAGTTTGAACCCTTCCCTTAATAGCCTTTCCAGTTCATCTAGATTCTAGAGTCTAGACTTTACACGGTGTGATAGTATATATGTATATTGTATAATCCATAGCAAATATTTTAACTCTTTCGTCTTCTACTTTTAATCACTTAATTTTTTACACTTGCTGGCTCTCTTGGAATGCGAGTTTTCTTTCGGCAGTTTTATTCATTTTTTTTTTTGTACTAATCATTTATTATTATTATTATTATTATTATTTTTAATTATTATTTATTTTATTAAATTAATTATTTATTATTTTTTTTTTTGTCCTCTTCATTTATTAATTATTATTATTATTATTATAAAACTAATAGTTTTTACATTTTTTAAAATAAAAGTTCACACCTCACGGGCATTGCCCTATTTTAGAAGGGGAACTGTTCTAGGTAATTACTACCTATGGGATCCGGATGAGGAATCGAACCCTAGCCCCTTGCCTTATGACTGTCGCTTCACCGATTGCATTACGATAGCTGCAATTTTCACACATATTGGACCAATATTTCTAACTTGGTACTTATTAGGGTTGGTCTACGCATCAGGTTCGGTGAAGCACGGTGTGTGGTGCGCTCCGATTTGGTGCGGTGCGGTAGGCAAAATCCGGTGCTCAGTCAATCCTAGTACTTATTCTTTATTTGCAATTATAATTTAATTTTTTTTTCTTTCATTATTCCATTTCCTTTAAATTTCCGATTTTTTTTTTAGTATCACTGATGATGGATTGTGCTACATCCGAAACGTCTGATACAAAATGAAAAATAAAAACAATTATTAAGAAAATCAAGAGTTTTGCTAGCAGGTTCAAGAACAGTTTAAAGCAACCAAGCTCCCTTCAAAACTGATCTTGAACCCAACCTCTTTTGGTTGGGGGATAGATAGCTCAGTGGTAAAGCACCGGGTATATTGTCCTCATTCGCAACATGGCGGTGGGATATACAATCACAGAAAATGTTGCTAAAATCTTCCTTATTCTCGAAAATGTTGCTATTCTCTGATTCTCAAATGTTGCTAAAAATTGCGATACATATGCAATATTTAACATTTACAATAATAAATGAACGAGGGGTATGGAGCAGGCTTGAGATCACATTCTCCTGGTGATGTCGCTTGAGGGAGCTTGGTTGCTTTAAAACTGTTCTTTAACCCAACTTTTTTGGTGTTGGGGGATAGCTCAGTGGTAAATCACCGGGTATATTGTCCTCATTCGCGAACATGCGGTGGTTTAATTCTCCAGAGAACAGTGCAGTAAATTCTTTACCTATCCTCATTAGTAATGTTCTTTATATCACTATATATAATATATATATATAATATATATAATATAATATATATAATTATATATATTAATATATAATATATCTATATAGTATATATATACTATTCATATATATATATATTATATATATTATATATATACTCATTATTATTAATATGAAATGATTATAAAAATGTGGCATTTAAAAATATTCTTTTATCTTGTTTTTATGAGTTATGAAAAGGTCAGGAGCAGGAAAGAAATAAAAACGAAGTATAAAAGCATAACAAAAACATTAATTAAGAAACGACAACAAACAAACAACAACAAACAAACTTATATAATATAAAATAAATAAATATATATATATATAATATATAATATATATGAATAATATATAAATATATAAAATATATATATAAATATAATGAATATAATATATATTATTATATATATATAGATACTATATAAATAATATATATATAAAATATATAAATATATATAGTACTTATATATATATATATCAGGGGCGTAGTTAAGGGATAGGCTGAGGGTAGGTAACTCCTTAACCCAATATTTTTTTAGGTTTAAAATAATTGAAAATTAATTGAAAAATAAAGTATACTAATTATTAAATTTTTATAAAAGTTAAAAAAAGAGCTATTTTTGCATCATAAAATTGAAAAGAAAAACCAACACACAATAATAAAGCCATAATAATAATTTGAATTCATTATTAGAAATTCTCGCTCTCTACTTCTGATCTGGAGCAAAATTCTTGCGCCAGGGCGGACGAATTGACGTCATTTTTTACATCAACTTTATAAGGGAGCGGGGCTAGTCTGTCCTACCCTAAAATGCTGAAAATATAATGAAACGCTTTATGACTCTTCCCGTAAATTTGTACGAAATGTGGGCTTGGGACAGTTTGTTTGAAATTATTTGGTAAATCGAATGTGTCTGATTGTTCTGGTATTGAATATTAATTTTAACTTTATTTAAATGGTATTTATAAAGATTAAAAAACATAAAATAAATTGAAATATGCATAATGGAGTAAGTGTAGATATTATATTAAAGAAAAAACGCTTTAAAACTTATCTATAAAACCACAGCTCTTATTGTAAAAAACTGATAGGCCTAAGAATTACTCAATTGGAATGTGATGATTTAATATTAAGTATTTGGTAAATATAATGTAAACAAAGACTCTTATTCATACCAAATAAATTAGGTTACGTTTATAATTATTTAAAATTGTTTTTCGATGTTTTCGTTAGCTATATATATATATATATATATATACTTATATATATATATATCATAGCTATAATATATATATATATATATATATATATATATATAATATATTATATATTATATAATCTATATATATATATATATTATATATATTATAATTATATAGCTATATAAATATATGTATATAATAATATATTATATATTTATATATAAAAGAACTTCTGCGCTACCCAAGTGTATTCTTGTCAGGTACGCAGCCACTAGATATATATATATATATATATATACTATAATATATATATATAATATAGGTATATATATATCAGACATGCGTACCTGAAGAATACACTTGGGTAGGCAGAGTTTTTATATATATATATATAATAGTACAATATATAATATATATTATATATATAATATTATATTATATTATTAGAGGTATATATATATATATAATATATATATATATATATATATATATATATATATATTATATATATATATATATATATAATAATAAGTATATTATATACTATATATATATATAATATAGCTAACGAAACATCGAAAACATATTCTAATAATATTAATAATACGTACCTATTTATTTGTATGCAAAGCTTGTTTAATTATATTTAGCAAATACTTAATTTTAAATCACATTCCAATTGAGTAATTTCTTAAGCCTATCATTTTTAAAATAAAGCTGTGGTTTTTATAGATAAGTTTTTAAAGCGTTGTTTTTCTTTTTTACTATAATATCTACACTTACTCATTATGCATATTTCAATTTATTTTTATTGTATCTAATGTTAAAAAGAAATTTAAAAAAGTTATATTAATTAATATATTGTAATAGAACAATCAAACATTCGATACAAAAATTTCAAACAAACGGCCACAAGCCACATCCATTTGTACATGATTTACGGGAAGAGAACGAAAGGTTTCATATATTTTCGATTATAGGTAGGACAGACTAGCCGCTCCCTTATAAGTTGATGTAAAAATGACGTCATTCGTCCGCCCTGGGCAAATTTACTTCTAAGATCAGAGTAGGAGCGAGAATTTCTAAATGAATTCAATTATTATTATGGCTATTATTATTGTGGTTGTTTTTCTTTTAATTTATCATATGATGCAAAATAGCTTCTTTTTTTAACTTTTAATAATAATTTTAATAATTTAGTATACTTTTACATTTATTTCATATTATTAAAACCTTAAAAAATATTCGGGTAGGACTCCTACCCGCCTACCTATATATACGCCCTGATTATATATAATATATATATAATATATATATATATATATTATATATAGTATAAATATATATATACATTATTATATATTATATATATATAAATATTTATTATACATATTATATTAAATATACTATAATAATATTATATACTATATATATAATATACAATATAATACTATATATATTATAAGTTTATGTTTGTTTGTTGTTTGTTGTTTGTCTGACTGTTCTAATATGTTTTTGTATGCTGTAAAAATCGTTTTATTTCTTTCCTGCTCCGACCTTTTCATAACTCTCAGTAATAACAGTAAAAGAATTTTTTAAATGCACATTTTTATAATCAGTATATCATATAGTAGATGTACTCATAGTATTAATAATATATATATATATTAATATATACGGTATATAATATATATATTTGTGTAGTATGTTAAAAATCGTAATCTATATATATGAAATATTAAGTGATATTATATTATTATTATATATTTAGGTATAAGTAGTAGTATTGATAAGAAGCATTTAAATGGGGAGGTAAATGATATTTATGCCTTCTCTGGGATTGGAACACCGCATGTTTGCGAATGAGGACAGATATACCCGGTGATTTACGCACTGAGCTATCCCCAAACCAAAAAAGTTGGTTAAAGAACAAGTTTTTAAAGCAACGCAAAGCTCCTTCAAGGCGACATACCAGGTGTCCAGCTGCCCTACCCCTCGTTCTTTCAAATAATTGTAAATGTTAAATATGGCAATATTAATACAGCAATTATCCGATAAGTGTAAATTTAAATCGATTGAAATCTATTTATCAGAAAGGATAAACAAATTTAACTACCTTCTCTGGGATTGAACCACCGCAGGTTGCCGAATGAGGACAATATAGCAGGTACGCTTAATTATAATCATTTATACACTAAGGTAAAAGAAATGAGAATGAAGATCAGTTTTTGAAAGTTGATAAAAAACAAAAAAAGTGTAAATGAAACCTGTAACAAAACTACTTGATATTCTTATAATGTGTTTTTATTTTTCATTTTGTATAGACGTTTCGGATGTAGCACAATCCATCATCCAGTTATGTTAAAAACCAAATGATAAACGGAAAAATATTTTAAGGAAAAAGAAACAGATAAGGAAGGGCCACCGAACTAAATTTCAGGTCTTAAATAAGAATAATACTAGCGAATTGCTCTTGAGCACCGGGCATTTTGCTCACCGCATACGATTGATGCGCACAAAATTGAGCGGCTCACCAACACACCGTGCTTAACACGAATCCATGGTGCGATATGACCAACCCTAATAAAGTACAGTTAGAAATATTGGATATCCAATTATGTGTGAAAATTGCAGCTAATCGTTAATAGCAATCGTGTGAGCGACAGAGTCACAAGGCAAGGCTAGGGTTCGATCCTTCAATCCGAGATCCTAGAAGTAATTAACTAAAGACAGTTCCCCTATATCTAAAAATAGGGCATGCCCGATTGAGGTGTGAACTTTTATTTAAAGAAAATGTAAAGAAAAGATATGTTAAGGAAATATAAATTTCAGGTCATATATAATAATAATTAATATATAATAATATAATAATAATAATAATAATAATAATAATAAATTAATAATTAATAATAATTATATATTGTTAGTAAAAAAAAATGATCACTGCCGAAGAAACTCGCATTCCACATAGAGAGCCAGCAAGTGTAAAAATTAAGTTGATTAAAAAGTAGAAGTATACGAAGAGTTATAAATATTTGCTAGTTGGTTGTTATGAGATTATACAAATATAATCAATAATATACTATCACACCGTGTAAGTCTAGACTCTAGAATTTAGATGAACTAGGAAAAGGCTGTTAAGAGAAGGTTCAAACTCATTTATAAGAAAAGATCATACATTTTCGCACTTTCCGCTCGTAGATTAATTAAAGGGTTTTTAATATGAAAAGTTATCATTAGAAAACATGGTAGTTTCCATGTATGGAACAATGCTCATCACGATTGAAGATTGTTATGGGTTTGTAAATGGGAGACCTGTTCTGAACGACAATTCCTTATGATGCCTGAGATCTGCAATTATATTAAGTTGTTGGAAGTTTCCCTTACGCTAGCTCAGGCATTATAACCAAGTTTTAATTAGTCATGCACACGGTGTAAATTGTAACTTTAATATGGATCTCAGTATTTTAGAGATGTAATCCTTTTAAATTGGAAGAAAAAGGTATAGATAAAATATTGAAACATATCGTAGCCCGGAACCCCATTAAGCTAATTAATTTTAAATATGGAATTAATGTTACCAGGGAAACTTTCAACCACAATAGAATTTTTGAGGGATCATTTTCCTTCCCAGCTAATCATAAAGACATCACCATTATAATTCAACTAGAAAATTATAATCCGATCAACAATTTGAGGCCAAAAAATTATAATATATAAACGAAGTACAGAGAATTAATGACAATTTTGGGCCTAAACTGATATTTAATTACTTAAAAAAAAAAAATAATGCTTTCAAAATGTTTTCAACAGTGGTGAATTATCTTCCATTCGAGTGACCTCATCGTCCTTCATCTTCTCTCCTCTCTTCTCTCTCCTCTCTCCTCTTCTCTCTCTCTCTCCTCCATTCTTTCCTCCTTCTCTTCCCTCTCTCTCTCTGGATTCTGCTCTTCCCCAGCTCTCTCTGTGCTCTCAGAGTCCAATACTTACTCTCTCGTCTCCTCTTCTTACTCTCTAATCTCAGGTCTCGCTCTCATCCATCTCTCAATCTCACTTCCTCACGTCCAGATGTCCTCAGGGCTCTATCGTGGCTCTCTCTCTCTGCTCTCATCGTCTCTATCTCTCTCTGGTCTCCGTCTCGTCTCGTTCCTCTTCTCCGCAGGATCTCTTCTCTACCCTCTCTTACGCTCATTCTGCTTCTCGACTCTCTCGTCTTCTATCTGTCTCTCTCTCGTCCTCTCAATGCTCTTCTACCGTCCTCTTCCTTCTTCTCCCTTCTTGTCTCTATGTCTTCACCTCTCGATCCCGATCGTGATCCCTCCTGATCTGACTTTCTCCCTCTGATTTCTCTCATCTGGTCTCGCGTAGATTTTCGTCTCTCTCTCGTCTTCTCTTCCGCTTCCTCTTTCTTCTCTTACGCCCATCCGTCTCTCTTCTCATCTCAGGCTCTCTCCTCATCTTGTTTCTCGTCTCACCTCTCTTCCTCTCGTATCTCTCCTCTCTCTGGCTCCCCTCGTTCGATCCTCTCTATCTCCATCCTCATCTCTTTCTGCATCAGCATTTCGGGGAGCTCCCCCCCCTCATCTCTCTCTCTTCCTCGTCTCTCCGCTCGTCTTCTGTATCCTCTTCGCTCTCCATCTTCCTCCGCCCTCTCTCATCCTCCCTCATCTCCTCGTTCTCACTCTCTCTCTTGTCTCGCCTTCTCTCCTCACTCTCTATGCTTCATCCCTTCCGATCTCTCTTCTCTCCTCTCTCACTCCTCGTCTTCTCCTCCTTCGCTCAGTCATCGCTCTGTCCTCTCTCACCTCTCTTAGCTACAGTCCTCTCTTCATCTCTCTCTGTCTCCAACTCTCGATCTCTCGCTCAGCTCTCTCTCGTCTCGTCATTCCAGTCGTCCTCTCTCGACCGCTCTCTTCCCTCTTACAGTCCCTCGTCTTCTCATACATGTTCGTTCTCTCTCATCTCGGTTGCTCTATATTAACGTCTCCATCTCTCTCCTCGGTCTGCTCTCCTCTCTCTCTCTCATCTCTCTCCTCTCGTCTCTCTACGTCTCGTCTCTCCTCAGGCTCTTCATCCTCTCACTCCTCTCATCCGTCTCGCCATCTCTCTTTCGCTTTCAGCGTTCATTGACTCTCTCTTTCCGTCCTCTCGTCTCCTTATTTCTTCTCCTCATTCTTCTTCTCCCCTTATCTCTCTCCTCCATCTTCTTCTCCAAATGGTCCCAATACTGTCTCCATCTCTCTTCTCTCAGAGCGTCTCTATCGCCTATCTCATCGTCTCGTCGACCTCCTCTCGATCTCTCATCTCATCTTCTCTCAGGAGTTCTCTTCTCTCCTCATCTAACTCTTCTCGCTCCCTCTCTCTCTCTCTCCATTTCTCTCTCTCTCTCTCTTTCTCTCTCCTCTCTTCTCTTATCTTTTCTGGCTCTCGAGAGTCTGTCCATCTCATCGTGCGTCGTCCCCTCTCGGTCGTGGATCTATCTCGCTCGTCTCCTAGTCAGATCCTCGTCAGTCTCTTCTCTCGACTTCTCCTCTTCTCTCCTCTCGAAGCTCTCTCCGCCCTCTCTCCTCATTCTTCCTTACCATTCTCTCCTCTCCCTCCTCCTATTCTTCTCTCGTCTCCTCTTTTCTTCTCCTCGTCCTTTCGTCTCTCCTCTCCTATCTGTCCTCTCCTCTGTCTCGACATGGTAACTCACTCTCATCGCCAGGTCCATGGTGCCAGGGTCACTCCGAGTCTACCAGTCTATCGCTCGTTCTCTCCTTCTTCTCCCGTCTTCTGCGTCTCTTCCGTCTACTACTCTCTCTCTTCTGTTCTCATCGATCCTCTATATATCAACTTCCGCTCTCTGTCGTTATCGCTCTCGACTCTGTCTTCTCGTTCATCTCCTCTCTCCTCATGTACGTGATCTCCTCTGTCTCGCTCTCATTCTTCTCCATCGTCGTTCTATTCTCTAGATCTGTCTCTCCTCTCTCTCTCGACATTTCGCGTCAGATTGCTCCGCCTTCTCTCGATTCTCCTCTCATCATGTCCTTTCCATCTGTTCATTTCCCGCTCCTCTCCTCTCGTTCTTCCTCGTCATTCGTCGCTCTACTGATCTTGCGTTCGCATCGTCTCTCTTCCTCTCCTTCCTCCATCACATCTCATTCCTACTCTCGTCGTCTCTTGATCTTCTTGTACTCAGGTCTCTCTCTTCTTTGACTCATTCGCTCTCTCCTTCTCTCTCTCATTCGTCCTCACCTTCTCGTCATCTCTTCCTACTTCTCTCTCTCTCCCGTCTATCTCTCTCTCGTCCCTCTCTCTCTAGCTCTCAAAGGTTAGGTGGGGTCGATGCTGGTAAGGTCGGCGGGTAGGGCTCTTCTTCTCTCTTCCATCTCTTTTCATCGTTCTCTCCCTTCTCGCTACTCTCCCGTCTACTCTCACTTCCGACTCCTTCCTCTAGCTCTCTACTCTGGTCTCTTCATCCGATCTTTCTTTCCTCCGATCCTAGAGTCCTCGTCTCGTGTACTAGTATTCGTCCAGTATTCGGTCTCATATCTCCTGTCGTTCTCTCCTCTGCCACTCTTAGCTGCTCTCGTTGTGAGTTGTTTTCTCTATCTCGTCCTCATCTGTCTTC
>JABUQX010111070.1:0-20000 GCA_015478945.1 Trachelipus rathkii
TAATTAAATAATAAAATAAAATAATATAATATAATAATTAATATATATAATTAATATAGATATTAATTAATAATAATAATACTTAAAATAATAATACAATATAAGAAATAATAATAATTATAATAATATTTATTATTATTATATTATATTATTATATTATTTATATATTATTATTATAATAATATAATATAAATAATAATATATAATAAAAAATAAATAATAATTAATAATATATAATAATAATTAATAATAATTAATTATAATAATAAATTATATAATAATATATATAATAATAATATAATAAAAATAATATAAAAAAAATAAATAAATAATAATAATAATAAATTAATAATAATAATAATAATAATAATAAATAATTAATAATAATAATAATAATAAAAATATATAATAATAATAATATAATAATATATATTAGAGAACAATAAATAATTAGAAAATGCATTAAGGTTTTACTATAAATAATAATAATACTATAATATAAATAATATAATCAATTCCAATCCTTATCAGAAATTTAGTTTAATAAAAAAAAATTATAGAAGGAAATGAATAAACATTACACTAAATCTAATAAATTGAGAAAATTCAAAATTAATAATAATAATAATAATGATAAAACATTAAAATAAAGATTTAGGAGTAAAGTCAAATTAGATAATTAAAATAAATATCAATAATATTAGATTAATATATAATAATAATAATAACGAAAATAAAGTTAATATAAATGATGAATATAATAATAATTAAATTATGTAATAAAAATAATAGTTTATTTCAGTTACATAACAATTTATAAGAATGATAGTTATAAATAATAATAATAATTAAATAATAATAATAATAATAATTAATAATAATAATAATAATAATAAATTAATAATATAAATAATAATTATATAATAATAAAGGACTGGCTAATAAAAGTTGATATAGGAAAGAATAGATTGAATTATAATGTTATATATCATTAGTTTATATTATGTAGTTATTATTATATTATGTATATTATTAAGTTATAGGATTAGTTATAAGTATTGTATAATTATCTTTAATTATTATTTTATTATATTATATATATTTATGTATTATTATTATTTATGTTATTATTTATTATTAATTTCATATTTATTAATATGAGATTTATTATTTATTATATATTATGATATAGAGGTGCATATTAGGTAGATTAAGTGATTATCTATTTCGGTTCTGTGTATGATTGCATATTGGTTAATTAATGAGTAAAAATATAAGAAGTGATGTTGATCAGTGATGAAAATAGAATTAAGCGGAAATTTTGATTAAATATACAATGCGTATATAATATGCAGTTCTTGGACATACTTTAAGAAAAAAGGTCATTATTGATACTTGATAAGTACCCAGAAGTACTAGACTTTGAAGGATGTTAGAGAAAATTAACGTTAAATACGGAGTGGGAGGAAAAAACTGAGGAGAGCAATAAATAAATAGGTGTGAAGTTGTAAAGTGAGAACTGGAAGTAAAAATGAGAAATGGTTTGAGGTTTGGACCGGGAGTCAGACAGGGCAGTGTCGCTGTCTCCCTTACTCTTATGGACTACTTAGAATTGTAGTAATTCTAGAAAAGGGTTATAAGAAGTATTTCCATATCATGAATAAAAAAAAAATTATATATTATTATTTTATTATTTATTATTATTATTATTATTATTTTATTATTATTATTATTATTATTTTATTATTTATTATTATTGTGTGTGTGTGATATAATTGGTGGTTTATTATTATTATTATTATTATTATTATTATTATTATTTATTTATTGCCGGTAATGTCATTTTTGGCATGTTTGATATGATTTTATGGGTATTATTATAGTAGGTGTATTATTATTAGATTATTGGTTATTTATTATTATTATTATTACTTTAGCATGATATAATCTTAATTTTTGAGTGATATGTATTAGCCTAGATAATTTTGAATATAGATGATTGCGTATTTTTATATGAGATTATTATGAATGCAGAAAAGAGAATTATTATAATGGAGGAAGAGTGTGATTATGTGTATAGTAGAATATAGTTATATTAGTATGGAGTTTAACGTACATAAATTATGAGATCATTATTCTGGAATAACGTATATGGTGATATGTATTGAAGTATAATATGGGTATATACTCTAGATGTGTCAGTCCCTAGGTGTGGCGTCTATAATTATAAAAGAAACGTGAGGATTGTGTGTATTGTAATCTCGGTGAGACATTGATAAACTTAAGCAAAATTGATGTCTAAGTAAATGGACAAATATCAGTGTACAATGTTACAGTTTGATGATGTCGATATATTATTCTCCTAATTATAGTGTAATTATAATCTGGGGTAAAATGTTCAAAATATATATATTAATGTGAATAATGTTGATATAAGATTATTTTAATATTTAGTGTCATAGTGATACTGAGTTATCCTGCTACATATTGATATCATTTTGTGGAGTCACTCAGTTAACTATTAGAGCATTATTATTCATACTCAAATATAAGATGGATTAAATATAATTAGGATCTCTGATAGCTCTGAGTTATGGAAATGTAATTATTATTGATGTGTCTCTAATATGTATATTCTGTAATCTCAGAGTGGAGTGGTATAAGATCTGAGGATATGAGATTATATTATAGATGAGAGTTACTCTCGAATTAGATTCTCAGGGAGTTAAGTAATGAGTTTAGTGTAGATTATTATTTAGCTTTATTAGTAGTCTCATTATTATTATTATTTGATACTCTCTCTAGATAGGTGATATTCTCGGCACTTGCAGACACTAATGAATGTTGTATGTGATGTAGTTGATTATTCTTAAATTGAGTGATGCTCTCGAATGAGAAACTCGAATTTGTCGTCTGAAAGATGTATTATTATTATTATATAGATATTTATTATATATTCGTAGAGCGTGGCAAAGAGTAATAGTCTGTATGTTAAGTATGAATAGATCTCTGGAGGAGTGATAGATATATGCCACTGGGATTTTGACGATGCCAGATATATAGATTTCATGCACGAAAGACATTAGAGTGAGTACATAGATCACAAAGCACTCTCGCAGAGAGTGTCTTGTCATATTTAAGAACTTGGATAGAGAAGTGTTGAGGTATACTTCATGGAAATCTTATAGGTCACTTAAATGGTGTTGAGTGCGGAAAATAATTCTTTTCTCACTCACTCTCACAGAGAGTGTTGTCTTCATCTACGTGACATAGTGCACTCTGTGTTAAGAGTCTCTCATTTCTCATGACTGGTACAGACCGTATTATGTTACTCAGCTAATCTAGGGCTATTTATTTTATTTCACATTTCTGAATTTGTCGATTTTCTACTAACTCCTAACAGTATTACTAATATGATTTTAATATTTATTACAAAATGTACACACACTAATAATACACTTCAATCATACTACATTATATATATATAATTAATATAATATATATTAATATATATATTATAATTATTATTATTATATTTATAATATATATTATTATATATTATATTATATATATATTATATATATATATATATATATATTAATAATATTAATATATAATATATATTATATATAATATTAATCAAACAATATTAATTCCTTGGAATTTACTAGTTTGATCATTGTAGTCAACTTCTATTACTGTTAAATCATTCGTATATATATGTATATTATAATTATATTCTCGTTTTATATATATAGTGATGAAAACTCAATCCAAATAAATCTTTATGAGTGAAGCTCACTCTACCTGAAAGTAAAATTAATATATTGTACATTATTGGACTTTTCTAAAAAACTTCAATTCATTGTGTAATAAATTTAATCTCGCATTAATTGATGTGAGTAATACTCGTGATAAGATATATAGATAAGAAACTTTTATTTATATAATTATTATTTTAATGATAAATAGAGTATTCAATTATGGATTTTTAATTTCAACTTATATCAGATATTACATTTTTTATTTGTATATATTTTATAATATATTATATCGTAATTAAATATATTTTATATATTATTATTATATGGATTGTTATATAATTTTAAAAATGAATTTAAATATTTTGAATATATGTCTATATATTATATATATATAGTGATCACAATATATTTTAGTAATTATATATATTTTCGTAGTCGATGTTCATGTTCTTGTAATATGATATATATTATATACGGTATTTTTTGAGCTTTTATGTATAAGTTGGATAGACATATATTAATATATATATATATATATTTATATATATATTAATATATATGTATTAATTATATATATATTAATTAATATATATATATATATATATATATTTATATATACTATATTATATTAGTATATTATAATAGTTACTATATATATATGTATATATTATAATTAATATAAATAACACTTAGTATAATCTATCAATACATCTCAGAGATAGAGATATATAACTCTCACATGCATCTCGCATAATAATAGACAATCCTCCTAAACCTTCGATTTCATGATAATGGGTAAGTATAAAACGTACGTCGTCCGTCTGATGTGACTCACGCGATCACGTATTATAATTATCACGAATTTATTTTAAGGACATTACGAGAAAGGACAACCAAGCCAAAGTCGCTTGTATAGTTCGAACGCCGTTGGAAATGGACGAGCTGAAGAAACTGTAACGTTGAATGTGAGTGGATTATAGTATTATATTATCTTATTGTATAAGATTTATATATATATTATAATTATTATTATTATGTATTATATTTAATTATTGAATAATTTATTTAATTATATTTTATATATATTATTTATTATTAATTTATTATTTATATAAGATATATATGTTATTATTTTTATTGAATTATATAAATTTTTATTATTATTAATTAATTAATGAATTTGTATTTTTAATTATTATTATTTATTATATTTAAGCTAATAGTGGAAGATATATTATATATTGTATTATTATTAATTATATATTATAAATTTTCTAGTAATACATTACTTAATTATCGTATATAATCATATATATTTATATATATATATATTAATATTATATTATATATATATATATATATACTATATATATTTATATAATAATAATATATATTATATATATAATATATTATATATATTATAATCATTATTAATATATTATATATAATTATTATATATATTTATTATATATATAAGATATGATAATGTTATTTTTTTAATATATTATATATATTTCTATATATATATACCTATATATATATATATATATATATATATATATATATATATTAACTTTTTGTTTTGTAGATAAACCAGTTTTTCAACAATAGAACATTAAAGTTGTGTTAGTAAAATCTGTATTGATGTGAGTGAGAGAACTCTGAAGATATATCGTGCTAGTGTGGTCTGTCTAATAGCTCAATTCCTCTCATGCATGATAGTATTAAGCCTTTTATTGCACTCTATCGATAGCGCCGATAATCGCTAGATGTAGATTTCATATATACCTGCATTTCTCTAATGAATGTTATGTGTACTTTTACATAGAGAATAAATTAATAAATATAGTATAATAGTAATATAATAAATAATGTAGAGATTATAAAAAAAATTAATAATTTGATAAATTTATAATAAGTAATATGAAAATAAGACTGTGAATAATAATAATGATGATATTAAATAAATTATAATATTATAGCTCACTAATAATCTAAATATAACATGAACATCACTCATATCAATAATAATAAATATAACTCAATAATATAATCACATCACTCATAATAATATAACTAAATAAATAATAAATATAACACTAAATATATAATAAACTAAATATAAAATTATAAACTAAATAATATTAATAATTAAAATTAATATAATAAATTAAATATTAATAATAATTAATAATATAATAATATAATAATAATATATATAATATAAAATAATATATAATATAATTATATAATTAATAATAAATATAAATAATAATAATAATATATTAATAAATACTAAATTCAATAATAATACAATAATACAATAATTCTAATAATAATCATATCATAATAATAACAATTAATTATAAACTAAATAATAAATTAATAAAATAATTAAATTTTATAGAACCATTATACAATAGATACAAAATTCTTACATATTCTATTATGACTAGGATTAAAGACAAATTTACAAGCCTTTTCCAACTCCTAAGTATACAACTAACTGAACTCTAATACATAATGAAATTTGATATTTTCATTAATAATGGAACAATTAATTAAACATTAGTGTAAATAAAATAAATATATAGAAATCAAATAATAATGTTTTCACATGAATTCTTTAATAGAATATTTATATATAAATCATAATATATAATAGTCAACTCTATGCAACTCAACTATTCAAGTGGAATCATTCAATCGTAATGAGATGAAATCAGTATAAGTACATAAAGAAATAATAATATAAATTTATAAACATAAATAGATAATGATAATAATAAATCATATAAAAATTAAAATAATTAATAATTATATAATAATAATAAATTATGTGTATAAATCTAAAATAATAATAAATAATAATTAATTAAAAAATATATTTTATATATATATTAATAAATCCAAATCGAAATATCTAATAATCAATATTATAAATAAATATAATTAAAATATATATATACTCTCACAAATTAATAAAATAAATGAATATATATCTATCTAATTATTCTCAATAATCTCAAATTTCTGACTTATCGTTATTCCCTAGTCAATTTAGTGCATAGAGTATGAATAATTTGTTTGCAATTGATTTACAAAATTATTATACTGAATATACTCTCAGAATATCTACCTCAGGCCTGATGACCTAATTTCTTTTATTTACAGTGTATATGGGTGCACTGCGAGAGACGCACGCTTCTCACCTATCAAAGATTAAGTTTACGCGTGTTGCTACGGTGTAGCAATGCTTAACTCTCGCAATAATTTATAGATATATTTACCTACGTATTTGATGACGTGTTTGTATTGTTGTTCTGTTTTGTTCCTATGTTTGCTCATTTGTGTAAAGTTGGACATCACATATAATATGTGATTTACTGGTGACAAACGTAAATATATTATACTTACGTATGCTCTCGTGCATGACGCAGCGAGCTGCAGTTGGAGTTTGAACCATAAAGTCGAGTAGTGAAAAATTTACATAAAGGGATGTTTATATGATGTAATGAGACACGCTGTGCAGAGTTTGCTCTAGATGAACTCTATATTACTATAGTCCATATCGTTTTTATTACAGTATAATTAGTAGTTATATATATATTAATATTATATATTATATATATATATATATCCCACATGATATTATCTAACATTATCATCTCATTAGTACTACATCTCTAGTTCCTATCTTTTCAAGTAAACTTATAAAAAGAATAAGTATAATATAGATAAGTCTACTTGACATTTACTTTTTCTCATAGATCTCTAATAACATAATTATAGATAGATAATTATTATAATTATGAAAAATATCATATATATGATTGAATAGAAATAAAATATAATTTCATAATACACATCAAGTCCATATATCTTAAATCATATTATAAAGATAATTTAAACTATAGATACTTTATACTATACAAGCCATTAGTAATAATAATTATAATATATATAATATTAATTAATTAAGTAAATAATATATAATATAAAATATATGAGTAATAATAGCTTACATTTCTAGGATATAATAATATAATTAATGAGAGGAAAGAGTAGAGATGAGAAAATTGTGAAATTAAAGAATATATAGAAATATAGTGAGTTTTGGTATAGTATAATGAATAGAAATTAGAATAAGATTAATGAATTAGAATATAAGAATTAAGATAATAGATTAAGAATATATAAAATCAAAATGTGGCCGGACCATAATAGAAATAGCTTAGATAACAAACAAGGTTTTACCAAGTTTGATATAGATTTAGTTAAAGTAATGTAGAAATATAAATATGAATATGATAGATAGATAGATAATAAATAGTAATATGAATTTATAGAAAATAAGATAAGATAGAATATTAATATAAGATAAGATAAGAGAATAGATAGTGGTCGTTCATATCTATTATAGATATGGAATGAGTATAATAAATAAAGAATATAAAGAAAGATAGATAGAATAAGATAAAGATAGATATATAGAATAAGAAATAAATTAACTAGATTATGAGTTATCTAAATAGATTGATATAAATGAAGTAGATTAATATAAAGATATAAAGAAATTAGATTAAGAGATGTGTAAATCGAAAGAATAAATAGATAGAATTGGGTAGAAATAGAGTAAGATAGATAGCAGAGTAGACTGGTAGATAGATATTAAACTAAAGGTACAAGAATAATATAATTATAAGAGACTTACTAATAAAAATAGATAACACATAGATACTCGAATTGAAAAGTGAGAAGAAAATAAATGGTGAATATATTCATAGATAACAAAATAAACGTTTAGAATTAATCTGATTTTTAATCTAGGCACAAGCATTGTTATCATAATATAATCTTATTAGAGAAAAATATAATAAAAAATTAATTATAATAATATTAAATTAAAAGATAAATAAAAATAATTAGAAAATAAAAATAGAAGAATTAAATTAAGTTAATAGTTCAACATATTAAGAATTAGACATTTAAAAACATAAATAGTAAATAGATAAATAAATCAAAGAAATTAAAAGAAATTCAAATATAATAGCTAAGAACATACTGTAACAGTAAATAGAGAATTTAATTATAAATAATAACTAAGAATCCGAGATATTAATATATTACTATTGTTAAATTTATTTAATAGTGAAGTGAAAAATATTTATTTGAAAATGTATTAAGTAATAATATAAATAAATATTAAAAATAAAATTCTATACAAAAAAATTGTCAATAAATAATAAATAATAATAATAAATAATAATATTAATAAATAATTAATATTATATATATAAATCTAAATATCCAATTCAAATACCTAATCCAAGTATGTTCTATCTTACTTCAGATATTTTGTCACTTTTTTAATTGCTCACTATAATGTAACTTTATAATATCCTATCAGGGCTCATTGCTCATGCTTTATCATTAGTATTCAATAATAGATTTTACTTAATAAACTCTCTCTATGTTTATATAATCATTTTATTTACATATTTTATTTACTTGATATTCATATTTTTACAATCTTTCTATTCTTTGTTATATCTAATGCACCATTATTATATTATGTAACTATAGTTAGGTTTACTCTATATTCTATTTATTGTATGTCTACTCACATCTTTTCTCACTCTGTACCTATATTCATTTGAGATATGCATATATAAGTCATACTCTCTGTATATTATATTAGTTTGATCTCTATTTAATGAACTCTTATTCAAAGTTACTTCATAAATTACTCATCTCTGGACAGCAGATGGTTTATATTGATGATATTTCATTTATAATTCCATTCTACTTATAAAGCTATCTTTTTGAATACATTTATAAAAGTCTAAATTATATATCTCTTCTTATTACTGGTCTTTATCTCTAAATTATATAGCATTGCTCAGAAAGAGAAAATTTCAACGTCTTGGCTTGACTTTTCTCAAAGCGCTGTCTCCAAGATAAGAGACATCAATTGTGTTCAATGTTGAGGATTCTGCCGTCTTATATGTGTTACGGGCTATATAGGTTCTATAAGTCATTCTAGGTTTTATCCGCGTATTTTCATAACTCTATGGTTAGAATGATGTTTTATGGAAAACTCGCATGACGGCTGTTTCTATTATAGATTTTTCTCTCTTATTCTATCTTCCATTATCTCAACCAGGCTCTAAATACAGGGGTTAGGTTTTCTCTTGTCGTCTCATACGGTTATAGATGTTGAGGTTTGTTAATGCTTAAAACATACTGACTGATGAGAGTATTTCTATTTAGGTTATGTGAAAATTTGTTATAAAACTCGCTCTCTACGCGTTATAAAGTGGTATATAAGGAGCATGTTATGGTTTTGTGGGTTATGTCAGCTTTTATATAACGACGTTACGCGTTTAAGATCTATCCTATAGTGCAGTTAATTAAGCGCTAATGTCATAGTAAGTAGGATGTCTCTAGGAAATTTTGGTAAGAATCCGCCATTTTCGGAAACTTAGTGTATAGCGTTTTTATCCTTGATCTAGGCTTAATGCAATGGTTTTAGGGCTTCACGAGTATGAATACAACAGTTGTATTTTCAAAATTTACACCTCTACATTATATTATGGTCACTAAAAACTCAGCATATATATTCGACTCTGTTTACTCGATATTCCCTCACCACACCATTCTACATATTCTCTCATGTGGGTAATCACTTATACAATATACAAATATAACCAAGTTTATGTCAATGAAGTGTACACTTTTAGTTATATAGAGCACTTATATTATCGTCTCTACTAACCTAGTGCATCGTATTCTTAGTTTACTTGTATCGCACTATCCTGCTATTTGCGTCGAAAGAGTTTTATCATACTCTTGATGATTGAGAGTAAACAATATGTATGAAATGTCTATTATAGATACCTATTCTGATTCTATGTGTCTCATATTACGAGCACACTTATTTCAAGGCAAGTCCCACACTTTATGAATTGGTATAGTAAATAATTAAAATCGCGCGGAGCTCATTAGGATCGCATATCTCACGCCTCGTTTTCTACATTAATCTTTGCGAGCCATTGTCCTTGTACTCGAGATTTACTTCTCAACACTAATTCTCTCAGCCCATTTAATTCTATGGTACTCACTGAGGCAAGAGGTTAATAAAATGTACACCTATTTACTATTAATGATTATTATTATATATATAATGAATGTGAATATTTCCCTCACAACTGCTTTATTTTCAATATCAATTGATTAATTTTTATATAAGAGTCAGTCATATAGTTACAGAGATTAATAATTTGCATATTTAACATAATAAGGCAGCTCAAGCATACTCCTAACACAACGCTCATTTCCTCTATCGAGTACTGGATATATATATATAGAATAAAAGTAGATATAATCTACTACTATTTCATATTCCCTGAAAGGCAGTCTCCAATATAATTCATTCATTAACGCCATAGCCTTCAGTTATGCTATAATATAGTATCTAGATTCTGCATATCTTATGTATATATATAGTTAATAATAAACTTAAATCAGCTCATTTATATTTTTATATTTCTAGGCTATGAAAGCATTATGTGTAAAAAACATTATTGATACTATACGAAATGCTTTGTTAATTATTTATAGTTTGTCTATCAGAATGACGTATTAGTACTCTACTATCCTCTCGATTAAGCAAGACATTTTTTTGAATATTGAGATAATTTATTATTGACTCACCATCACTATCATTTGTTTAAGTCCTTTTTTGTGAAGATTATATATTTCGTCGAATAAGTAATTTGTGTTAGCCTGAAGAATTAGACCTACAACCTTAACCCTCATAAAACTTGTAGAGGTGTGAGGGCTAGAGTTCCGGCGGAGTGTTCGCGTCGCAAACTAGAGAGAGGTACTTAAGAGTAAAAGGCTCAAACACCGTCTCAGGTAGCACGGACATACCAAGTGAGTATATATCTTACACCATACGCTGGCATCCTCCAGAGGAGGGAGCGAGCAAGAGATATTTTCAACACGTGTCAGATCCCATTATATATACCTGACGAGATGAAAAATAAATTTTTTATTAACTAAAGGTGTTAAACTTTACACCTTGAATGAGCCCGAGCATACCATTTATAGCACGAGCCTTCATGGTCTGAGGAATAACTGTATTCTAGACACCAGAAGGCGCTGAACGTACCGACCGAGGTGAGAGGCGAGAATCATATATTAAAAAGGGCGACGGTCCGCTGCGAAACTCTACACACAGATCTATAAGCTTTTTCAAAGCGGTCGTTGGCTAATATCAAATCCTCCTTGGTCAGTATAAAAGACAATGGCGCTCTATTTGGAATACCACGATTTGCGCTTTTTAACTAGTGAACATACAATAATTTACTCTTTTCAAATCTATGCTTTCGTATTTTTTACTCGGTCCAATACTTTCTAGACTCATGGGCTACTCTCTGTCAGATGTATTTCTAGTAAATAATCGTCCTTCTGCCTTTCGATTGTGTACATATTTCTAAACAAAGAAAATGCTTTTGATTTGTTCTAAATCAAGATTACATTTATCAATTAAATTTATACTATATTAACTTTCAAAGTTGATTAAATTTCAAAATCACTCTATAATGAAGTAATACTAAGATTTGTTTATTTGTCCATATATTATGCTATCTTCTACACAAAGATTTTTATCTGCATTTTCTGAAAATCGTCGCTAAACGAGACGGATAGGATTTAAATTCCAGACATTGACCTTTTGGAGAAAGCATCAATCCACAGTATGAGAGCAATTATACCTGTGTTCAAGGACCCCTACGGTTAATATAATCACATAACTAGTACCACCATCAAAAAGCCATTTAGATAATAATAGTACTCCGTTAATACTTATATTATTAATAAACTTCTTGTTTGAAAAGAAGTGCAAATTACAATAGCAATATCAAATAGCTCGGAGAGAGATTGAGTCAATGCGATTTAGACAGATAATAAAGTACATATGCGATAAGAAAAATCCTGACTTAATAACAAGGGAACCATTCTACATATATGAAAATTAATAATAGACATCCCACTGAGCACAAAGTACCATCTTCACTGTATAGCAAAGAAAAAAAAAAATTTTTTCCTTTTGTATTTAACATTTTGAGTCATTTTTAAAGACTAAATTGCATCACATAATGAGAAACCTTTGAGAACGAATGAAAATTAAATAGTTTATCTTTTATAATAATCAATAATAATATAATCACTATATGAAAATTAATAATAATAATAATAATAATACCACTATAACTCCTTTTCAATACATCAATATAATAAAGACTGCAATTCTTTACATCAAAACCATCAGATGAAGAAAGCAGATACGATGTTAAAGAATAAGCATATAAGAATAAGAATAAGAAAAATAATAATAATAATAGATAATAATAATAATAATAATAATGTATCTATTCACTTCGAGAGAGTAACAATTTGTCCTGTCTATATAAGGAGCATTTTTGAATCCTTATGATTCTATGTTAACAAATGATAATGTACTTGGACGATGTTAGACCTTAGCCCCTAATTCAACCGATATATTCTTTCTTTTACATAAGAGGTGCTGGTGATGTCGGTGACTGGTCAATGCAACCGTCGCGTATGACAATCCGGAATACTATTCATTGTAGTTATTGTATGTTATCTACTGTATTCAGACTTTTAATTTGATGATGTATCAATTTTTTATCTGTTCTTTTTAACCTCAAAAGCTTCTACATCCATTTATTATATGTTTTCTGATGATATTATTTCTTTTTTTTATTTACTAGTGTGTATGTTTACTTTTAGTGTATGAGAAGTGGATTATGTTATTTGTTGACTAGTCCTTTTTATTAGGGTTGTCTTTTTATTATTTTTCATATTTTGCGCATGTTAGTCAGCTGTAGCATCGTTGCGTGTGAGATTTTCTGAGTTAACTCAGGTTTTATTATTTATGTTTTTTTTTTATGGTTTTCTTTTGTTTTATTGCGGGCTCGGGGGTACGTGTTTTTTGAATGTTTTTCTGTAAGTAGATTGGGTTTTATTGGAGTTTTGATATTTGGTTAGTCTGTGTGTGTTTTATATTTGTGCTATGTGTTTAGACTGTTCTTTGTTGTGCTGTCCTTTTGTATTGTAGTTGGTTGTTGTATTTTTTTGATTTGTTTTTTTTTTTTTTGGTTTTTTGTTTTTTTGACTGGCAGTATTTTTTTTTTGATGAGCTGTGTTTGATGTTTATGCTTTTTAGGTATTGTTGGGGGGGTGGTGGATTGTCTGTATGGGTGGTGATCGTGTTTTTGTATTCTGTATTAGATCGCTGTCTGCGCGGGTTGTTTGTGCTTTAATGGCATTTTTCTGGCCGTTTAGTATTATTAGTGGTTGTTTCTGGCTTATCTGAGGTGGATATTCATGTTTTTGTTGATTTAATTTTGTTATGTCTTGTAGTCTGGTATATATGCTTATTATGTTACTTTTTTTATTATATTTTTACTCTATATTATTCTTATTTTTAGTTCTTTTATTTATTTTTATTGTTTGTCATCGATGGTAGTTCAGGAGTCTGATTTTTTGTTGCACACTTTTTTTTGGTGTGTCTTGATAGTTTCTTTTATTTATATTATTCTATTGGTGGTTCCTCTTTTTTTAGGTGCTGTTCGAGGTATTTTCATGTGTCGTTTTGGTTATTATTTAGTTTATCTATTTTATGTTGTATTTTTTTTTATAGTTATTTTTATTATTCGTTTTTTTATTATTCTATTAATTCTTTATTTATTATTATATTTTTTTTATTTTTTTTATTATTATTATATATTTATTATTATTATGTTTTTTATTGTTAGTACTTTACCTATTTGATACTATATGAGGGTGGTTTTTATTTTTGGTTGTTCTTTTCGTGTTGAGGTTTTAGGTTTTTAGGGTGTATTATGTCGCGTTTTCGGGACTGCCGCTTCTTTGTTTTATATCGTTAGTTGTTCTATTTATATTTTATATTTATTTTATTATCATTATTTTTATTTTTATTTTATGTGTGTGTGTTTGGTAGGTGTGTGTGGATCGGGGAATTTTTTTGATCCGAGCTCTCGTTTTGTGTGTGTGTTTTGTTGATGTTTTTAATTTGTTGTTGATGTTTTGGGTTGCACTGGCGTAGTTTGACTTCAGATGGGAGGGGGGGATGGGGGGTACATTAGGGGGTTTTTGTTTATGCCATTTTGGGTCGGGTTTTTTCACCTTGGTTATTTCTTTCATAGTCATAACCTGTAACGTGGTTAAAGTAGTTTTTTGTTTATTTTTTTATATCTTTTTATATTTTATTCATTGTGGGCCTTTTGTTTCCCGTGGGTTTCTTGTCTGGGTCAGTCTAGTTAGGATTTAGCCCGCCCGCAGTTCATACGTGTGTCTTAGAGGTTCGGTCAGTGTTTTTTTCCGTGTAGTCTTTTTTGATTGCCGTGCCATTTGTTCTTGGGGCTTTAGCGCGATGATTGAGAGAATGATTCCGTGCCGTGGCGTGCCAGGGCACGGCGTTTGGTTTTGAGTAAGCATGGGGTTGCTACGCTGTCGTGATAGAATTGCAGGAGTCCTTTTGTTGTATCGCTGCTGGTTTCTTACCTTGCTACGTCTTAGCTCCTGGGCTGTAACCACCGCCCAATCATATAGCTATATGCTTATTTCGTACGTTGCTTAATATATTATCATTTACCAGTATACATTCTCGCTTGTATATCTGATATTCGTCCGTTACCACGTAGTAGAGATTCTATAGTAATTTTACTTACTTTGCATATTGTTGAGTTGCCGTTTAATAGTACGTGTTTGTGGTTTCTCTCACTTTATTGCGGCGGTGAATATCATAGGCTTCCCGTCTTTATATGGTTTTTATATTGAGGGGGGTTATACTTTGTACCATTTTCACATTTCCATCTGGGTTCACGGTTACTGGGTTGTTTTCCTTCGTTTGGATTGTGGATTTCATGGATGGTGTTCGCTACGGCCTGGCTTTTGACGCTGTTTGGATTTTGGTCGTCGCTGGAGGCGCCGCTATTTTCCCAGGCCTTGGAATTTGGGACTCTGTTTGGTATCGTTAGTTTATATATTTGAATCTAGTTTCCTACATTATACTCTCGCTCTACCTCATTTATATACTCATCTCCTTGTACTGACGGCATGTTTGTTACTCCTTGTTGTTAAACTCTGCTTTTCGTCTGCTTATTTGCTTTGCTTGCCCCAGTTCCGCCACCTGCTAGATTCTTTACGTGTTCTTCTCCGTATCTCTACTCGTATCCTATCTCTATTTTCAGATTGCTTTCAGTTTCTATGTTATCTCTATGGGATCGCGTGATCGCTCTACGTTGTGATTATCGGCATCTCACATCTACGCCTTCGCCACGACGCACCGCCCCCCCTCCGCGTGCGACACCACGGGTCGCCGCCGCCGATGGCTCGCCTTCTCAAGCCGGTGGCGACGTGCCCTGACTACTACTGCGCCGCTGAAGGTGCCCTTGTGGGTAGGCCCCAGTGGAGGGCTCGACCTACTAGGGCGCGTGCCCTCACTGAAGCGAGCGTGAGCCCCAGTGGCGTGGCAGCTCCTGCTGCTTCACCGCATGACCTAGGTCTTTCGGGCTGGTCCCGCATGTCTATTCAGATATGGCTACTATCATATGCTGCTGCGCTAGTTGTGGGTGTTACTTCTCGCTGGTACTTTTTGTTTATGAGCACGTTGGAGACGCTACTACGGAACCATTCTACAGGCCTAGGCTCCACGCTCGGGCGTCGAGGAGGTTGCGGTTCCATGTTCCAGGCGTTACTACAGTCTGTTCCTATGTCGCACGCGCCGCGCCGTCGTGGGCGATGGAGAGCATTCTTCGGACGAAAAGGCTAGCTTCGCGACGCTCGTCAGTATCTCTCAGCGTTATGGGCGCGCGTTCTACCGAGCGTCGTGTTTGTGTCGTGTTTTTCTGCCGTGGACCTCATTTCCGGTCATGCTGCATCTGGTTGCTTATAGCTTGTTCACAGCGCGGCATACTTCTCCTTCCTCACTTGCTTTGTTTGGGGTTGTTGTTGCCCCGCTTTTACTATTTTCTGTAGACGCACAGCGACTCGCGGCGTCGACAGGCACGATACTTGCCGCGTAGGTGAATTACCTTCAGGTTCTTTCCTTGTGACTGCATTGCATGCTGGCGCCCTGCGCTGCACTTATTCGCGTTCTATTAGATCTGAAAGCAATATGTTTAAAAACCTTAAATCGTCGTTGTTTTGCTTTCTATTTGGCACTTTTCCTTTTTTTCTTCTCTCACTTTGCTTGTTGACTGTTGGACAGCGTATGGGCACTGATCTCTCTATATTAGTAATAATCTATAAGTAGGTAGGCTTATCCCAATGATGTCTATCTAAATATAGTCGAAGAAATGTCAGGTCGTATTTGATTCTATATAGTTTGTAAGCTATGATCTCAATTAAGAAATTCAAGTATATAACAAATACATTGGTGTATATCTCGGATTATGCTATATTATTATAAATCTAGGAGTGCATCGTTTCAGACATAAAAATAAAAACCGATAATTGATATAGATATGATCATTGAAATTAAAACAATAAAGACAGAAGTGCATTAAAAATTTCTTAATATAAATAATTCTTAATATAATATATATATATATATATATATATTATATAATTTATATAAGTTATATATATACTATTTATTATATAAGAAGAGACGATAGAGTTCCAGGGTGGTAATTGTTCGCAGTATAATTTCTTAGAGTGCACTTGTTCATGAATAAATTTTGTTTGGAAGGCTATGTAGTTTTTGAGACTTGAACCTTGCAATTCGTTTGGTAGAGCGAAATTTGGTATTATTTATTATTTTATTTTATATGTATATAAATTTAGTTATTCAATAATTATATTAATTATTATATTATATAGTATTATTTTATATGTATATTATTATTATTTTTTATTGATATTATGATGTAGTAGTTGTAGTAAGTGAGTAAGAGAAGTGATATATAGAACTTTAAAGAAATGAACGTATTTTGCAATTATTTAGTAGAAACTGCCAATCCAATATGGTAGGTTTCGCAAAGGATGTAAGTGTCCGACAATATGAGATCAGAGATTAACCGTAGAGGTTATAATATAGATTACTAGTAATGTTATAGATATAAGTAAATAGAAGTTATATATACTAATATATATATATTTCATGTATATATATATTAGTCGGTATATATAGCGTATATATATATAATAGTGAAGAGATTAGTTCATAATATATCTATATGAGGATGAAACTGTTGATTCATTAGATATAGTAGAAGGAGGTAAATCAGTGAGCGTGGAAAGTAGATCTATAGCTATATATATATTACTGGAAGACTATAACGTTTACATAAAAATACATACAAGTAAGCGTGTAATGGTTGGCCATAGTAAGACGATGACAGCGGGAATAGATATTAGATGATATGTGGATAATGCATATTTAAGAGTCTCATAATAACGGTAGCAGAGGATGCTTGTCCTTTCTAGAGGGGATATCGTATCGATATACTATTTAATTATAAAGAAATATAATGGCACTACAGTGTTGGGTAGCAGTATTGCAGTCGCCCGATAGTTTGTTATGAACTACATGTAGCATTTTAGACGATTGTCTCGCGTCACATGGATATCAGACGACCTTTCATTTGATTAAAAAGAGAAGATTTCTAGCCCTGCCGGATAATTGAAAATTAGAATGATTTACTGTGCTACAATGTGTTACATTTTATTTATACCAACTTATATATCATGTTATAAGTGAGATATCTGAGCTAAGTATATAGTTAGTATAGCATTATATGTATATATAATTATATAGTATTATTATATATAGATAGTATATATATATATATATTTTATTAGATTTATAAATTCTTATATTAGTATACTACAAGGAAGGCTCAGAGAATTCTAATATAATTTAGAAATTCTCAAATAATATTTCATAATTGGTTTTATAGATAGCAGTGAAAATGATTTATGATAAATCGTTTGTAATAGTGGTGGTTCTCTCTCCCAAATTTGGGTTTTTGGGGTTTTTTCTAAGGCGAAGCTTAACGAGAAACTTCCGGGTCTGTCGCTGAATGAAAACAAAACCACAAAAAGGCAGAACATATTTCAGCAAACGTGATTTGGAATTGTTTAGCATATCGTTAGTAATAATATAAAATAATAATAATAATAATAATAATCATAATAATATAATAATAATAATAATAATAATAATAATAATAATGTAATTGTTAGTAATGTCTTTAATGATTTTCCGTTATGATACTTGCTTTGCTTGGCTTATGTTTAATTATATTTTGTATATATCAGTGGCGGCTTTTGGAGGTAGGCAGAGTAGGCAACGGACTGCAATGTTAGTGAGGCAAAAAATATTAAAAGTCAGGCCATTAATATGATAGTTAAATATATAATATAGCTAGGTATACTATATAATATATAAAGGTAGTATATATATATATATATTAATGGATTTTCGATCGAAAGGCGTAGCTTTAGAATGCGGGCATCAATTTCTACTCGATTACTTTTTTAATAGTGGTGATCGGTGCAGTTGTTACTTCTCTGAGTCAAGAAAAATGAGTTTCTTCTTTCTAAGCTGCACTGTTGAATGGTGCCTGCGAGTCAGTAGCAATCATTTTTTTTTTTAATAATCCATTTAAATGGCATTAGCAAGAAATAATAATAATGAATATACCTATATAATAATTAGTATTGAGTAATTTTATGCTAATGTGATCATCTTCTTATACCGACTTAATTTAAATCATAATTTCAATTTAAAATCATGACTAAACCGAGCTGAGAAAAAGCGTTGAGTCCTCTTCCTCGCTCTTTGGTAGCTTGCCTCTCGCAGAGAGATAGCTCCATTTCAATGTTATAATGGGACTGAGTTTGTGTGGAGTTGGAGTTAAATAATACGCGCTTTTCTTATTATTCATTATATTAATTTATTACTGATTTTGTGGGTGTTTTTAATAAAAATTCAGCTTTGTTAGTTTTATAAATAAGTCGGGGATTAGGAATCGTTTGTCGAATTTAAGTTTCAATTAAAAATTACTATAGAATTCTTTCGAGTGTTGTAGGCCTATGGAAATTAACATGTAGGAATATGTGCAATACAGTGAGTGATTCAAATATGAAACCATTCATTCTCTTTGCATTGTCGTA
>JABUQX010111071.1:0-27150 GCA_015478945.1 Trachelipus rathkii
AAGAGAGAGATGAGGTGTCAGGTGCAAGCCTACTTAGTTTCTAGGTACCGACTACTGAACTATTGGTAGCCTACTTACTGGCCTCTTCAGAGCTCAGATTATGATGACAATGTTCAAAGTTTAAATAATGATAAATTTAAATATATATTTAATTACTTTACTGAAGTAGTCCTGTTATGTCATTAACAAAAGCAGTGCCATTTACCTTTACAAATACCATTTACGCTTTGCAAGTTTCACAATTAGGCAATGACATTCATTCAGCAGTGGGAATTGGAAAATGTCTGTTACCAAATTATATGTTTAATTTGTAAATTTTATACCTATTTATTAATATATTTGTCAAATAATACTAAACTGACATTACAAAAAATGAATTCAATAATTATTGATAATTTTTTTTTTCATCAAAAATATAAATTTTAAAAAAGCCAAATAAAACAAAAAAAAAATGGGCTGTTTTTTTGGTCCAACCAAGGTTTTTTCCAACTGTCAACAACAAGTTCAAAATAAGCAAAATATAAATATTAAATATATACGTTAATTAGTAATATAAATTACTCAAAATATTTGAAGTAATTAAAACTTTCAAATATAACTTAGAAAACTAATTCCATAAAGTGTTTTTTTACTTTATAATCTTAATATCAATTTTCTAAATCAAAGAAAAGCTGATTAAGACATTTGTTTTTGATTGTTGTAATCGTATTTTCATTTGTTATCAATTTTTAAAAAGTCGGTTATTAAGATTTAATTCCATTTAAAATATTATTAAATATTCATTTATGATATATTAACAAGCATATTTTTATTTAAAGCATTTCTTTAATTACCTTTTATTAGAAAAAAAATACACCAAAACAAAAACTGCTTTTTTAAGTTGGGTTAAACAAATAAAACCATGATGGTTTAAATAAAATAATCATAATATATATATATATTTATATATATATATATATATATATATATGATATATATTATAGTATATATATATATATATATATATATATATATATAGTATATATATATATATATATATATATATATATATATATTATAATATACTATATATATATATACATATATATATATATATATCATATATATATATATATCTATATTATATATATTATATATATATATAATATATATATATAGTATATATATATATATTATATATATATATATATATAATAATATATATTTATATAATTTAGTTTATATATTTCAATTTTCAATGTGTTAATCTAGATTCGGAAAAGAAATAAATAAAGGAAAAAATACTGGATTTTTATTTTTATTTTTATTTTTATTCATTTTTATTTACATTAAGGAATTCCATCATAAATCTCAACTTAAATTCAAGCCTTAATAAATTTAAAATATTTTCTTTTTTTTTTTTTTTCTTTTCTGTTTCGCATTAACAATAAATTTAGAATATTCTTTCCTTATATTTTCCATTTCGCATTTGTTTAATTTATTTTTATTATTATTATTATTATTATTATTATGTATTATTATTATTATTATTATTAATGTTATAAAGTATGAAATATAGAGAAACATGTCTGAAATAAAGTTTGAAAACTTATAAACAAAGTTCAGTGTATTCATTAAATAAATTGCCTTATGTTTACTACACAAGAATACTTAAAAAATATTTTCTAAAGTTTGGTTTAAGAAAATTGAATTAAGCAATATAACATGAATAGAAATTTGCATTTACTTGTTGTACACTACATTTAGTAGCTAAATTTATATTTTTTTAGCTTTCTTACTACAGCATATTAAAGGTCTGAATCTTATTTCACTTGCAGGCATTGCGTACGGATCAGGGGCACAGCCCCATTTACAAAATTTTGAGAAAATCGTAATTTTTAAATGAAAAAATAAAAGGTAGTAAAATCGGTACTCATATAATTTATCTCCAACCTCCCTTGTCACTGAAAAATATTTTGCGAACGCTATCCATCTTTTTAAAATAATTACAGAGCCTTAAAAACTTAGACATGATCCAACTATAGTTCTTTATCAATATACTGATGATATACTGAGAGAAAGATAGATAGATAGAGAGAAAGAAAGAGAAAGAGAGTAAGCTTAATACCAGTTCTTCATTCACTTACAGTTGCAAATTTAAAAAAAAGATTTTTACACTAAAAGTACTATGTAAGTTTCCGTTCCAAAAAAAAAAAAAAAAAACAAATAAAAAAGTAAAATAATAGAGCCTTAACCATGATTCCGGTTCAAACGAAACATTTAGTCCTAAACTTTTGAAAAAAAAAAGTGTATCAAATGTAAAACAGAAAAGAGAACCCTTCAAATAATTATAATAACACTTACACAACCAAAAATGACTCTACTAATATAAATTAAAATTAATAAATAATAATAATAATAATAATAATATAATAATATAATAATAATAATATATATAAATAATAATAACTAATAATATAATAATATATAATAATAACAACACCTAATAATAATAACAACTAACAATAATAACAACTAACTAACTAATTAGTAACTAATAATAAAACAACAACTAATAATAATAATTACTAATAACAATAACAATAATTATAATAAAAAATAACAACTAATAATAATAATAATACTTATAAAATAATAATAGTACTAATGTTATAATAATAATAACTAACTAAATAAGAATAACTAATAATAATATTCTATCATTATATTAATAAGTAATAATCAATAATTTTAATGATAATAATAATAATATTTTTATAACTAAATAAATAATATAATAATAATAATAATAATAATAATAATAACTAATAACAAATAATATAACTAATAATACAATAACAACTATTAAACAATTACTAAGAAGTTTCGAAAAAAACTAATAAACAATAATCAATGTTAATAAATGAATACTTTCAAGTCCAAGGAGATATCGAATTAAAATATTAACTAATAATATTATACTAATAACAATAATATAATAATAATAATAATAATAATAAATAATATAATAATAATAATAATAATGAATAATAATAATAATAATAATAACTAATAATAATAATATAATAAATAATAATAATAATGAATAATAATAAAAATAATAATAATAATAATAATAATATAATAGAAATAATAATAATAATAATAATAATAATAATAATAATAGATAATAAATAATAATAATAAAATAAACTAATAATAATAACTAATAATAATAATAAAATAAGGAAGAAATTAATAATAAAAAAATAGTAAGAACAATATTATGAATAGGAATAATAGTTGTAAGGAAAATATTAAGAATAAAATAAGGCAGAAAACGAGATTAAGAAAATAATAACTAAGAACATTAAAAATAATTAAAGCAATAATAAAAATAACAATAGATTCATAAACTATTAATAAGTAAAACAATAAGATAAAAAAGAATATAAATAAAATAAGAAATAGAATAAATATAATACATTTATAAAATAAGATATAAATATATAAATTTTTTTAATAAAAAAACGATAATAAAATTTTAAAAAATTAATAATAAGATAATAATAGTAGGTAAAAAGGGAGGAATATTAAAAAAATAATAATAAAAAAGAAAAATCATTAAAAAAAAAATGAGTCTGATAAAATAATAATTTAAAAAAAGGAAATGAAAGTTATATTAATTAGCAATTTTTTTTTCTCTCTCTCTCCTCTCTCATCGCTCAAGCGCACTCTCTATCTCAATTTCTCT
The DNA here is from genome assembly GCA_015478945.1 of Trachelipus rathkii. Taxonomy (NCBI): domain Eukaryota; kingdom Metazoa; phylum Arthropoda; class Malacostraca; order Isopoda; family Trachelipodidae; genus Trachelipus; species Trachelipus rathkii. Next base: position 3,734 of record JABUQX010111071.1, read on the forward strand.
TTCATCTCTCTCTCTCTCTCTCTCTCTCTCTCTCTCTCTCTCTCTCTCTCTCTCTCTTCTCTCTCTCTCTCTCTCTCTCTCTCTCTCTCTCTTCTCTCTCTCTCTCGTCTCTCTCTCTCTCTCTCTTCTCTCTCTCTCTCTCTCTCTCTCTCTCTCGCACACACGCAATCACACTTCCAATCTCAATCATTCTCTTTCCTTCTCTTTCTATACTTCTCCCTCTCCTCTCACACACACACACAATCACTTTCTATCTCTTTCCCTCTCTTTTTCTATTTCTATCTCTCTAACACACAGACACAATGATAAATAGGTTATGTCACGAGTTCAGATTATTGACGCTCGCCGAGGTAAATTTTAATCTTCAAAATTTTGCAACAATTCCGCTTATAAATGACATGCCTTAGCAATTTTTAATATATTATCTAAAATTAAATCTTTTTGCAATCTGATCTGAGCTTTGACAATTGTTAAAAAAGAATTTCATAAATCTATCTCCACATTAAAATATGAATAGGTATTCTCTAAGCGGTTAACATCAACATTATTTTAAGTTTGGCGTAAACCTCTTGAAGGTGCAATTCTATCATTAACAAATTGATTTTACTCTAGCTGATTTTAGTATATTTAGCTAACTAATAATAGTGCATTAATTAAAAAAATCTAACTGAAGTTCCCGAGTTCTAGCAAAATTTTAATATTTCAAGTTCAATATTAAACTAATTACTAAAGAAAAGTAAGATTGCTTTCAGTGTGACAATTTTTAATTTAAACGCAGATCGATATTTTAAAATACTTACCATAGGGTGCTACAGATGTCGGGTACCTCTTATCTGTAATAATTAGTAATAACAGTAATAAGAATAATAATATTATTTCATTCAGTTAAGATATAATAAATAGTTCAAGTATAATACTTCTTCTTGCGGAGTCTCTGAAAAAAGTTTAATTTTCTTATGTTTTCTTTTCTGTAATTTGCGCGTAATAATGTTTAAAGAGGAAAATTAATGATAATGCATTATGAGCCGATGGCTTACACAGTGAAAATCTTAAGCAATAGTTTTTTCATATTTCCTCCTCCTCATTTCTCTATTTGCATAACTCAAGTTCTGTTTCCTCGTGCTCCATTTGCTGCGGGATCAGGATCTGCGTACCCTGAAGAATTCGCATAGACTGATCCAAACTTTCTTTTCTTAGAGAGTCAATCGTTTTACAATGGTTTTTTACGCATCCCGTTGTTGAAAATCTCCCTTCAAAGAAACGTTCAAACCACACGATGAATTATCTACTCGACAGTTAATTTTTTGGAGAGTCAGAAAACTGTAAGATCTTTAATGATATAGTGTACATTTGCCTACAATCTCCGCTAGTTATATCTTATTAACGTGCCAAGTGGTAGTACACCTAAAATATTTGGAAGGGCGCAATTTTTTATGCATCTGCGACATCTAATCTATTCGATTTTATTGTAATTAACTCTTCCATATCAACAGCATATAGATAGTGTCATTTCGAATGAATCGGAGAATGTCAGACGGCATTCTTATGTCCTTGAATATGCTCATTTTCAATTCCACATTCACTTTCAATTTTTTTTTTTGAGTTCGCCTGCGCCTATGCGCGGACTAGTGGCCTGAGTGCTAAGGCTCCATAGAGATATGATTTTTTTGTGCAATGCATTTCTTAGCTGCCTAGCACTCCTATGCGCTTTTGCGCCTGCGACTTTACGCCGGCCTGTTCCCTAAATTTATTTGCAAAGTAAAAATTTAAATGCGATTACAGAAGAGCTAATTCTTAATACAGAAAACACATATATCATTAATTTTTTTCAGAAACTGGCATAATGTTAATCTCAGAAACATCTGTGACATAAAATTATATAATCTATAGAGAAGTCTCTTCTCCTCCATTTCCTTGTGGTCCATGTTTTCTCCCAGAGGTTCCGCACGAGCGCTGCAGAAGTTGCAATTTTGAGCATAGTTGCCAATTTATTTGTGTGTTTAAGAACTACTGTACTCTAGTTTTCTATTTGGAAGGTCGATCTTTAATATAATTATTACACAATAATAGGCATTTTCATTATGTAGTAATACCTTATATAATATATATCTATTCTAGTCATATTGGCATAGTAGTTATATATATTGATTGATTACTATAATATATATATATAGTTTTAAATTGAATATTTAGATAGCTATAATATACTAACTCTATTAAGCTTTTGAATATTCATTGTATATATTATATTTTTATTTAGAAAATATATATATCAATAAGGGCACGAAGTTAAATATTATCAAGCCTTATAATAGTTATATATATATATATATTTGTGTTTTTATTGGGATTTATCTATATAATACATTACGTATATAGCTAGATTTTATATGAAAGAAATATATCACTTCCTAGATACTACTTTATATTGATACTAAATAAACCCTTTGAAATGGAGTTCATGAAGTGGCTGCAGCTAATTATACTATTATATACTATATATATATAGAAAGAGCTATTATTATAATTATATATGAAGTAATTATTAAATATTTTATTATAATAATTAATTAGCTTGATGGACTCAGATAACGCTTGACGTCTGGTTTTTGCGAACATGATCTACAGTTAGCATGCTTTAATAAGTGTTTTCATACTTTACTAGAGTAAATAAAGATGTATATTGTTCCTGTTCATAGGCGCGGCTATAGCGCAGAGAATTTGGGTGCGCCTATTTCTTAGTCACGTTTTTTAAAATTGTTAGGCGCCTAATGCGCCCATTATACGAAGTGCTCCTAACAATGATAATGTTTTACGTGAGTGACTTAAGAGGCACATAGGCGCAACGGCTCCATCAGCTCTGATACGCTTTCTATTCAAAGTTAAATCAGGTCTTCAACAAACTCTCATACAAGACATAAGGCTATACTCTTAAGGTGGTAGGTATGGTTCAGCAGAAAATTATGGTATATTCAAATAATTGCTGTAAATAACTTCTTTTATTTTTTGCATTGTTTTTTTGAAGTGCTGTCCTCTGCAGCTGAATTATCAACGGGTTAAGACCTTCCGTTGTTATTGTTTAGCTCAAGCTTTTTGGGCAGCTTCAGCAATGCTATCCGACATAACTGAGAACTCTAGCGGGAGAATATACATTATCGCTAGAACCTTCTTCTGACAAGTAATAACTGTCAGAAGCAAGCTGTATAAAAGCACACCATTTAGCTATTGACTTTAAGTACAATATTAGAAATACGGTAATAGTATAATAAAATACATATTTAAACTCTTTAGAAAAAAATATTTATAATAATAACGTTTAGTATATTTAATATATTATACTTCATTATTTATACAACGTTGATGTATATCTTTTTCAGTTTCTACTAAAAAAGATAAAAACATTAGTCTGGTCAAACATTAGGTTCATTGTTTTTACTTTCGCCAAGATTTAGGGGGGCAGGTGCCCCTCCTGCCCCACCTGTATACGCCCATATATATATATATACTATAATTATATATATATATTATATTATATATATATATATATATATATAATTATTATATATTATATACTTTAGTTATATATATCTATTATAATATTATATATTAATATATATCTATATTATATTATATATATAAGTATATTATAACTATATTATATAATAGATTTTCCTCATCTAAGCTAACAACTGTAGACTTTTAGAAAAGTTTATTTAGAACAAAAGTTTAATAGATATATGTGGAACATAAAAATGAATGTAGTAAAAAAAAAAAAAATAAAATTGTATATTTTAAAAATAGTTCAATGTAAGAGACACATGCTTTTGACGTGGTAACTTTTTTTTGTTAACTGTTTTCGTTGCAGAATTTTTACTGAGTTTACGAGAAGAAACGATTTTTTTTGGTATAAAACTTCAGTAATATTTTAATGATTGTATTACTCGGTAATAATTTTTTTTATGTATATATACGCCTACACAGCTGAAGCGGTAGAGCGCTTATACGGTATCCGTAAACTAAAAAAAATTTACTCAATATGGATAGTATACTATCTATATGAATAGCATTATAAATTATCTAATATAAGACAACACCCCACCCCACCTGCTACTCTAAACCAGGGTCGAAATAAAGATATTTTTTTTTTTATTTTTTTTTTTATTTTATTTTTACTTGATCATATATATATACGTGGGTGAAAATTAATTAGTATAGCTAATTTATTGTAAATAGTAGTATAATATTATATAACATATATATATATTCATTAAAAAACTTTGAAAGTTCTATAATGATTGTGGATAAGCAGTGTACATATATAGGAGGCTTCGAAGCGTAACGGGGAATATATAATAAGGTAATGAGTAGATATGTAGTATAGTGATAGTTATATTTATCGGTAGCAATATACTCAGTCACCGTAGGGAGGGGGGCGGAAGGAACCCGCGACACTCAAATACGCAAAGAGTGGGGAGTTATCCGATATAATAAAGACCGCTCCTAGGAGGGTGAGTAGAGAATTATAAGTTTCACCTTTTTTCTGTTTGCTGCACACTAAATGTAGTACGAGTATTAGACATTGAGTATATATAGATCAATCTATAACTCGACTTACCTCATTAGGGCATCTATATATATATATATATATAGAGTTGTCAGTAATGTTATTACTATAGTATCTTTGAGTAGTATATATAGATATATTCATATTTATATAATTTAACATATTTATTATAGTTATATATTATAATACATATTTTAGCAGATTCGCAAAAATTTATTCGCTCATTAGTATTCTAGCTAGTATCAGAAAACATTGATCTGGTCATCTTTGTAGGATGTTGTATTGTGATTTTGAGATGTGGCACTTGTCTGATTTTTATAAAAATTATAGTTGTTGTGGCTTATGAGTAGCGCTCATATATAGCTTTTTCAGATAACAGACTACACTTGTTCATTACATCACTATTTTTGATTATATAAAGGTAAAATCATTAAGTAATGTAATAAAGAAATTTTATTTAATAACACGATTATTACGAATAAATTGGCAAGGGTATTTCATAAGACTAAAATGATTGTTGCCAATAGCTTATTTGGGGAATCACCGCTCACACACGACTCTCACTCACTACTATACCTGTGAAAATTTTATATTTATTATTATTTATTTTAGTAATTGAGCTCGCTGATTGATATCCGCGTTTCACGTGTGGATGAGCTTAAGTATTAACTTTATTATATAGCTATATTAATTAATTATTAATATATTACTATATATATTAATATTTATTATACTATATATATATAAATATATTATATATATATATATATATATATATATTATATTTATATAATAATATTTAATTATATATATATATATATATATATATATATAATATATTATATATATATTAAATATATATATATATTAATTATAATATATGAAGTATATATATATATATATTAATATATATATATATATATATATACTAGAGTAGAGAGAGAAGTGAAGAGATATGAGAGAGAGAGAGATGAGATTCATTTTATATCTTTTTTTCAAATTTATTCGTGCGATTTCAGTGGGTGAACGAAAATTTCTTACCCGCGAATTTTCGTATTTTTTTCGCTCGTACAGCAAGGTATGAGTTGGCCTGTCTAATATATTATTATTGAAATATGAGATCTATTCGTAATCCATAGCTTGGATTTTACTCTTTAAGAACAAGTAGGAAAAGAAAATTTTCGCAATGAATTTAATTAATTATAATTGTTATTACTAAAAATAATAATTTTTCTCTTAAATTATATTTTATAAATAAGTTTCTTTTTTCACCTTTCAATAAAATTGTAAATAATTTAATTAACTCTTTACATTCTATTATTTATTAAAACTAGACTCAAAAATATATTGGGTAAGGAGCTATACTACCTGCCTACTATATGTATACGCTCATGATATATAAATATATATACTATATATATTTATATATTATATATATATATCTAATATAAGTATTAATATATATATAATTATAATTATATATTATATATATATATATATATATATATATATATATAATATATTATAATATAATATATATATATAATATATAATATATAATATATTAAATATGAAAATATTATTATATTATATATATTTATATTATATAATAATATTAATATATATATATTATATAATATATTAATATATATATATATTATATATATATATATAATATTATATCAAAGAACGACTTCTGCAACTCGTGCATCTCATGTCAGCACGAGTTAAATTATCGAAACTCTTTTTTTCTGCAATTTCATATGTTCGACAAAATTTTTTATTTTTTTGAATAATTATAATACATAATTAAATATAAAGATTATGCAAATTTAAATACGAAGAAATATAAGAATATAAGCTAATAATAACGCTTTTTAACCATTAAAATGGCGACAGCTTAAGCAACAGTGGGCTAATCAAGGCTTATACGAAAATAAATTGTTTATAAATAATATGTTCTAAAATTTATATTTTTAATACTGTAAATCAATTATAAATAATTTTTAACAAATAATATTTAATAAATTCAACATAAAATAATAAAAAATCCTAAAATACTTTGAATAAGAAACTTTGAAAAATTTTTAGTTATAATTATTATAAATACTTATAAATATTATCGTTTACTACATGAATCTAATTTGAAAACGTTTTGTCTCATAAAAAACGTTTTATGCAGGAATATTCATCAGTATTTTAATATATTATTATATATATATATATAATTATGGTCAAACCTTTCGATGTCCGTCCTATGTATCTTAAAAACTATTATGCTACAGTAAAAGGAATACATTGTGGAATGCTGGTCAAAGTTTGGCCTGGAAATGTTTAAAAAAAAAAAAAAAAAAAAAAAAAAAAAAAAAAAAAAAATATCTCAAAAAACTACAATAGTACAGTGAAAAGGAAATACATTTTTGAATCCTGGTAAAAAAAATGTCACATTTAATTAAAATGTTAAAAGTATATATATAATATAATATTATAAATCTTATATAAAATTTATATTGTATTAATATTATTAAAATTTATTAGTTAGTAAATTTATGATAGATGTATTATGATAGCGATCAGTAGATCACCTATTATTTATCTGGTGGGTCGTATGCTAGTTAGTTTGATTTTACATAGTAGTATATATAATAATAGCCTTATATATATATATAATCACTTTATACTAATATAATAAATTATTTTTTTTTTTTTATTATATATTTATTTACTAAGAATTATATATGGTATTATGTCATGTAGTATAGGATAATTTATATATAATATTTCTCGCGACTATATATATAGATTAGTAGCAGGAGTTACGGTGGTTACATCTCGGCCTTCGTTTCTTTCTGTTGTTTGTCTTTATACTCTGGAGGATATCGATTCGTGTGCGCTCACATGATTTTATCACCATAGACGTCCTCCTCTCCGCATATCCTCTTGGTTGCAGGCCTGCATATTTTGGTAGGCTGAATCTTGTCTCTGACGGGTCTCCACCCGCATCTCCGGGGCATATCTATCTTTTTGTTCTTCCTTGTTTCTGCCCTCTGGGTGTGCCATCCATCTTCTTTTCGGCATGCTTATCCGCGCGATCCTGTCGGTCATGTCATGTCCTCCCGACATCTCAATGCTTCCCCACTTCCATCTTCGTTTAATCTTCTTCACACGCTTGCGCGCTCTTATAATACTTAATTCCTTATTCTGTTCGCACTACTAACTGTTTCATGCATAGTCTCTTAATATCCTCATCTCTCCACATGTGTTGTCATCTCCTCTCCGTCTCTTCTTCGTTGTTGTCCATCGGGTTTCCGCAGTAACGCATTGTCGGAGTCAGTAATGCTGTTAAATAATCACTTTTTAACCTGCTATTCCCTATGTTTCTATATTCATCATGGGTACTTAGTCCGATGATATATCATGGCCTATATGTTATATAGTATAGACCGTATATAAATATAATAAGTCAAAATAATTTTAATAAGTATAAAATAGTATATATCTAATTTTTTTTTTTTTATTTTTTTTTTTTTATTTTAATTATTTATCGAGAAACGCAATATAATTATATATAAGTTAGTATATCTGATATATAATTATAAGTGATACTCTTTAGCTATAATTAATATATTTACTTATATATATATATATATATAATAATTATATAAATATATATATTTATTATTATTAATTATAATTTATTATAATTTATTTTATTTATTTTTTATATTATCATTTTTTATTTATTTTTATTTATTTATAATAAATTATATAATATATATATTAAATAATATGGTTAATTATATAAAATTGCATGCGAAAAACGTTTCCAAATTAAAATCATTACAAAAAATTATTTCAAATAGTAGGTCGAAGAGACATTGCCAAACGAGAGCAGGCTCGCATGTTATAATTATTCATTCGTTCCAATGCTGATATATTAATTTTCGCTACGCGCTATTTATGGTTAAGGTCTAGTTTAATTACATAAGAATATGGCCAGTGTATGCTTTTTTGTTTTCTTTTTTTTTTTTTATTTTTGCCTGTCTCTTTATTTAATTTTGTTTTCTGGATTCTTATTTTTATTGTCATTCTTATTTTTATATCCTATGTGTTGATGTGTTTGTTTCTTATTAACATTTTAATTTGGTAACTAATTCTCCTATAATGTTTGCAGTTACCAGTACGATTATTATTATATATAATATATATATACTCGATTTATTAATAGCTCATGTAAGCTATTATAATAGTATATTATTTATAAGTATAATATATACTAATTATGGTAATTACAATAATTCAGAAATTAGTAATGTTTACTATATTAATATATATATATATATAAATATATATTAATTATATATATTAAATATATATAATTAATTAATCTATATAATATAATATATTTTATATAATATTTATATATATATATATATATATATCTTAATATATATATATATATATATTATATTATATATATATATATTAATTATTAATATATATTTATTAGAGAGAGAGAGAGATGAGTAGAGAGAAGAGGAAGAGAGAGAGAGAGAGAGAGGCACGAGTAGTAAAAGTTACAAGAGTCGCCACTGATATATATATAATTATATATATATATATAATATAATATATATATATATATTATATATTATTAATCTAATATCTATATATATATATATATTATATATATATATATAATTTATATATATATATGTATATATGGCACAAAAATGAGATTTTTCAACTCTACAATTCATATATTTATCTGACAAATGCCCTTATAAAATTACACAACTTTCTAAAATTTTAAACTTTATTGTTATGACAAAACTATTAAAAATACTATTCCACACACAACCACACATATATATATTATAATTAATAATATATAATATATATATATATATTATATATATATATATATAAGTTATATATAATATTAATAATATATATATACTATATATAATTAATATATATTATTATATATATATTATATATATAAAATATAATATAATTATATATATATATAATATATATTAATATATATATTATTTTAAAAAATAGCTAATAATTAATTTTTGTTCTCACTAGATTCGCGGCTTTCCTCATATCGAGCTCTTTAGGTGACTTCAAACAAAACAGATATCTACGTTGATGGGAACTCCATAAGATGAATCTATTTAATTGACTGGGAATGTTGTTGGTTTATTTAGTTATTTATTAATCTTTTTGTAAATGATTTAGGGCGATTAAACATAAATTCTGTGCTACATCTATGTTTACTTCTCCTGCCGTTTTATTATAATTATCACTAATTCGAGGCCACTTAATTACAAATTTATCCATTGCGATTTAATTCGCAATAAAATCAGCTCTCTGACTGATTCATAGGAGATAGTTTTAAATACATATAAAATAAATATCGACAACATGGAATCTGTAATTTTTGTATCAGACAATAACAAAAGGAACTGCTTTATGGAATAAATTAGTGAATATGTAGATAATTATAATAAAACGGCAGGAGAAGTAAACATAGAGATGTAGCACAGAATTTAATAATGAGGGAAATAAGATTTTACAAAAAGATCGACAATAAACTAATAACAACCATCCAGTCAATAAACATATCTTTGGAGTCACATCAACGTAGAAGTCTTTGCTTTGTTTTTAAGCTCAACTGAAGAGGCCGTGCTGGAAGCCAGCGAATGCTAGTGAGAACAAAAATTAATATTTGTTATTTTATATATATATTGTTACTATTTTGTATTAAATATAAAGAAAAAAATAATATAATAATAAAAAAAAAAAGGAAAATAAAGAAAATTATTACTATTCTATATGTGAAATCACTATGGTTAAAAAATAACCAAATATTAGATATGTAGAAAAGCAAAATGATTGCAACTCAGAGAAAATTGCTGGAGGAAATCAGAATAGAAGTGGGGCAACATAAAAAGGGTTGCAAAATAGATATAAAGCTAAGAAAAGCCAAATATTAAGAAAAATAATAGATTAGGAGATACTGCAAGCAAATAAAGCTATTGCAGAAACTCAACAAACTACTGAAGCAACAAAACTGACTTTGCCAAATGTAATTGAGAAAATAAAAGCAAGTAGAATTGAACTTCAATCAACATTAAGAAGAAATTGAAGAAACACTAGTACATCTATTCATTCAGAGCTTATTAATTTCTGAAAGAAGATAAAGAACATTGAGCACAGAAATGGTGCGTATTTAAACAATACTTTCAAGCTGAACTAATTCTAAATTTCCATTGATAATTCCAAAATATAACAAGGAAGAAAATTTTGGGTTGAAATCTAACATATATAAAGAAGTATAGAAGAAACCTGAGACAACTAAGAACCTTTTCAATTTGAGAATCTTCAGCAACTTTTATTGATAAAGCAGCAGCCTACAATTTGAGTAACACTTAAGCCAACCACCTAATCTCAGCCATTCTGAAATCCAAATACATCAGTAATTAGAAGTTTATTAATAACTATTTAATAGGTATTAATATAAGTTCCTAAAAAGAAAAACATCAATATAAATAAGTAACATCTATGAGTTTTTAAACAAAAGCTAAAAAAGGACAAAATAAATTAACAAGTTCAAAAAATACTGATAATTTTTTATTGAACATTTATTAACAGGAATAACTAATTTTCAATGCAACGCAATGTTATTATTATGTTATTTTTTTAGCATTTAGTATTGTACTTTTTTATATTTTTATAGTTTTGTTATATTTTTTATATTTTTAGAACCTGTCGAATATATCATACGAGTTTAAATAAAATTCACAATTCGAATCGAGTATCACAAACAACTGATGTCAGGATTTCTCATTGATGCAATTTCAATATAGTTCTTCTAATTAAGAAGCTTGGGATGAACGAATACAGTTGTCACTCAGACTGGGGAAATGATCATCGTTAGACACAAATATAGTATTTTAAAGCATGATAAAAAAAATAATAAATAAATTAAAAATAATACAGGTAAATTTTTAAAGAAATATAAAAATTTATCTGTATATATAAATTTTGTTAAAAATTCCTTTATGAGCTTTATGAGTGAATGAATTTTGATATATTTAGTTTTTAATATTTTTTTTTTATTATTGTTTAAATAATAATATAAAAAAAAAATGAGCGATATCGACAATATAGATGATATCGACAATCAAGATGAAATCGAAATCAACTGAAGGAGTTTTAAGGTTTCCATTCAGGAAAACTGCTGCCCTAACATAAAAAAATACATAAAGGTAATATATATTTATTGGGCAATATTACTTTATATATATTATATCTTAACACAATAACTTAGATTTATTAGTTTGAAAATAAAATTTTTGGCTGATGAATTAATATTAGACACAAAAGTATTATATAATCCTAAAATATTCTTTTATAGTTAGTGATCTGTATTTAGATAGTGATAGATAAAATTACAGCAGGGCTATTACATTAAATCTAAGCATTTAGTTAAAATAAGTTGAATATTTCAAAATTTTATATGTAAGATAAATATGAGCCAGGATTATACAAAGATAGTGCTGTAATATATATTCGAGTAGAGTAAGTAAATTAGTGCAAAAAATTCATAGCACAATCTTTTATATACTTAGAAGATAGAAAAAAGTATAAAATTACAAGAACATGAACATACTTGGAAAAAAAGGAAACTCAACGTTTTAGATTTGACCAACATAGTATCATATAAAAAATATTAGAGCAGAGTCTATAAAAATTGAGCAAAAATTAGACACGCATACACAGTATTACCATATACTATAAAAAATGGAAATAAAAAGTAAAGTTGGGAAAACTTTAGTAACTAAAATATAAATTATATATATGAAAATAATAATCAGGAGTCTAAATTTATTAGAAATTTTTATATACAATAAGTTAGAAGTAGTAGTTTTAGATCCTTATATCCAACATGTGAAACCTGAAATATTTATCATGGTAAAAGAATCCGACTAATAATTTAAATAGATTGTAATGAATGTTTTTTAAAACTAATATAGAAGGAAAATGTGAGAATGAAATCTTTCTTTCTTTCCTTATTTAATTAAGTTGGAGATTTCTGAGGTAAAGCAAAAAATATAGTAAGAAGTTGTATGTATTTAGAAAAATATAAGTTATAAAAAGGCAGTAGAAAACACTCGAGAAAAGTATGGAAATAGAACAAGTTTAATTGCTATACATAATCTAAAAAAGCTAGAAAGACTGGAATGGAAATCAAGAATGAGGAGGGTGAAGCTATGGCAGATTTTTCTTTGTTTTTAGATGTTATCTCTATGCAATGGAAAATATTACTTACATTTGAAATGAATTGAATTCTACTGGTGCTATTTATAGAATATAGTTTAAAAACTTCCCTATAGACAGCGTGATAAGTTGATGATATAAAGTTGATAGTAGTTATGAAGAAACTAAAAATAGTCAAATCTATTAGTACATTTAAAAGTTTGTTGAAAGAAGCAGATCATGAATATAACACCTGCTATATTTGGAGAAACTTGGCATTGTGTCAAACCAACAAGCCAAATTAAAGTGAAAAGGTAAGTCAGCTTTATACAAAAGAATAATAATGACCAATAGAAATAATAATTAATAATATTAATAAATAATATAATATATAATATTAAATAAAATAATATAATTAATATAAATGAATAATAATAATTTAGACAATAGTCTAATCTTTGGTAGTAGGAAAAGTAGTAAGTAATAATAATAATGAATCACAGTTTTTTGCAATTTTTGTAAAAAGATTTTGTGGTAACTTATTAAATTAAATGAATAATTCTAGAAAATAAAGCCAAGTGATATAAACAAAGTTCTTAAAGAACAATAATTTATTAATGCTATTTAATGTCTCATCAGATCAATCATTTTTAGTAGTAATATGTAAAAGACCAGAAAATGTGGAAAGATGTAATAAGCAAATTACTTCTGCATAGAGAAAAAGTAGTGCAAAGAGCAAGGATGGTTCAAATATTCACCTAGCGTATAGCACTGTGAATTTAGAGGATAAAGATAAAATAGAGAAGTCAAAAGAAATAAGGAAGTAATGAGCAAAAACATTTCAAACAAAGTATGCAAAGAAAGCTATTTTTCTGAGTGCGAGTTTATAAATAAAAGCTTAAAGTAAAGAAAAGTGATTAGACTACAATGGGTCTAGATACATATTTTTCAGCATGTTTTATGAAATTTAGCTGCAGAACTAGGTATGTCATATATGAAACTTCAGAAAGATATAGATATTACTACCATGTAATGGGCAACATAAAATAAGACATACATATTAATATCTAAAATTTTGTAATTTAGAGATGGAGGAAATCTGAAACGCATAAATTAATATATACTGCAAAGAACATGACATATGAAATGGAAGAAATGTACATCTATAAAGATATAAATGGATTGGAATACTTGATTCATTATGTAGCCTAACTTCAATGATCAAAATTGGATTATGATAGGAATGAAGACCCGAGTAAATTGTTTATAAAACCTTGAAAATAGTGGAAGGTATTATATACTATTCCCTTGCAGTTAAATATTTCATTATTGGATGGGCTTTACAAGGTTCGACACCAGTGTATATATAACGGCAGCTTTTCAATCAGCTTTAAGATGGCAAATACCCAAACACAAGCAAAGAGATGATAATTTATTTGAAAAATAATTTTTAAGAGATTTTTCTGAAACTTATCCTAAAAAATCTAAGACAATGTTGAAGATCAAAAGTCATCAATGTAGCTAGTTTGAAATATTATCAAAGAAACACAAGGTAAATCTCAAGTGGTTTTACCATTTTAAAAAAGAAACCAGTATTTTCTATATAAAAAGCCAGGCTTTAGCCAAGATTGTACTCATTAAATATAATTTTTTAAATAAAGACAAGAATATTTTGTATCGTATAAGTGATATGCATAAATGAAATGTTAAAAACTAATTTTGCGAAAAAGTTGAGCAAACATGAACTATTTAAACTAATGACAGATTTCTATTTTTAACAAACTATTGTTTCTATATACCACAAAAGGAAAAAAATGAGAGTAGTATTCAATGCAGCTTCACAGTATTATTATTTCTTTTAATATATAGTTTACTCACAGGCCTAGATTATATTTCCAAATCAACAAGGCATCCTTTTAAGGTTCAGAAAAGAGAATATGCTTTCATAGAGATATAGATGAAAGATGTTTATATATCAAATACAGGTACTTGGACAAGGATATAAAGCTTATCAGCGCTTTCTTATGGTTCCCAAATAGTAATTTAGATAAATATCAGACAGATAAGGGTTAAAGTTCATATATTGTGAGAGTGTGAGCTCTCCTTCTTAATAGCAATTCTGTTTTGAAACAAACTTACAAATGTAATTGAGCAAGAAATTCAGTATTTAGCAAAGATACTAATTCTAGAAATTTCTTAATGTAGATGATGTCGTTTAAAGTACTGTGATATATCAGAAAATGAGGCTACGGTAGCTCTCCAGGAAGAGTCAAGAGGTTCATTTATAGACGGAGAGTTAAAGAAATTTTTACTAAAGATTAGTGGTTTAATTTTGCATCAAGTGCTAGTGTTATTCAACAGAAATTTTGAAAGTAGAGCAGATTAGTAGGATGATTTTAGCAATAACTATATATCTCTATACTGAATGCCTTCATACCAAGGAGTATTATGTGACTTAAGTTGGGACCCAGAAAAAAGATTTAATGAAAGCTCTAATTATGTTGCTAATATTAAAGTTAAACAGAATTTTAACAAAAATTTATAGCATTCTCAGTTGCATTTTTTTCCATATATGCTCGATCCGATAAGGTTTTTATTAGTCCAGTATACTGAGCTTAGCTGACAAAAGATATTTCCAAATTCTATGCGATTACGAACAGGTTCATTGGGATGCAATCGAAATTGCAACATTTTTGTTCCATAAAATCTCAAACTAACAGAAAAATGAAAGTTTTTAAATATCAGAATAACAAAAAAGTTATAAAATGGCTAAGCTGATAGTCTAATAGGCAATGATTTTCAGTTTCCTAGGGCCATAACAATCCAGAAATTGTTCTCATAGTATACCATAAGGGTATATTATCTGTATTTTTAAGAGATGGTTCACAATAGCAATATCTGCAGTAGCATATCTATTTAGGTCATTGGAGAGATATCATATGAATATATTGTGTCTATTGTTGTGATTGATCCCTAAATCATAGATTGATACCATTGATATAATAAATTCGACATGATTTAACTATTCCAAGAATAGAATTGAGTGCAGCAAAATTAATGAGCTTTCTTTATGTCAAATTTTGAAAGACTGCAATTAGATATGAACATAAGTAAAGAGTATTTTTGGATAGTATACGTGTGAGTGTATTCACCAATATAATTACAAATGAATCAAATAAGCGTCTTAAAAGATTTGGTCACTTACACTAGAGTTATTATCATTAGGATCACAAACAGATAAAGCATGTGAATTAGTACCCTCAGCGCCTACAGCTCTATGCAGATTAGCAAGCAAAAAGGGGATATCTAGTTAAATGAGTTTTTTTTGAACATGAACTATGGGCACTGTCAGATTTTTTGTAAACAAAGCTAAGCTCAATGGCCTGAGCCAAATAAAGGAAATAAATTAGATGATGAAATTATAAAAGTAACCAGTGATGCCATAACCTAACCAGAAAGCTCAACAGAAGAAGCTCATAACATTTCTGTTCTCAGATTGGATGAATTTAAAAACAAAAGTAGCAATGGATTTTTAAGAAGTTAACGAAATTTGCATAAAAAAGCTGAATAAAGGGTGTATGACAATCAGAATTAAAAAATGCAGAAAAGGCTATTTACACAAATATGTACAAAATAAGAATTTCATACTGAATATAAATCATTAACACTATGAAGAGAAGAAGCTCTAGACCATAAAAGAGGTCACATTTGGCAAATTCCTATAATTTATAGATTATATGTAATATAGAGTAGGTGGAGGAATAAACAATCTGAATGAGTCGTATTCTTTGTCTTGAAACTCAATTATGTTACAAATATTCAATACTTTACACAAAATGTTAATAATCAGAACACTATCAATAGACAATACCAAATGGTTCATATTGGAATCTAACACGCTTTTTAAATATGTTATGTAAGAGGAAATCCTATATATTGGAGCAAGTAGATGTATTTAAGCATAATATGCTAAATATGGAATTGCTACATTACTGCGATAAGAACATACAAGAGCCATTCTTATTAGGTCAATCACCCAACCAAGTCAATAGAAAGATTTAAGAATTGCAACATTGTATACCATTCACAATGTATTGCGGTTATTGATGCCTCTTGGTCATTCTCTCTCTTATATCGTAAGGGGAAGGGGGAAAGTAAGAGAAAAAGATATGGGGATTTGATATTCTCATGTTTACAAGTAGGTCAAATTGACTTTCCAATTTAGTAAATGTTGAAAATGTCCATTATGTCAGTGAAGGCGTTTCCTCCAATGCTGCTCTATCAATGCATTCTTTAATCAGCCGCAGAGGCAGTGTGAATTAATCCGACTCCAGAAGATAGGATTTGACTATTGTTTAAAGCTAAAAGATTAAAATAGGACAAGTTAAAATGTTGGAATAATAAGAAGCAGTAAATACATTTTTTTTGAGCAAAGATAATACAGTGGTTATTCAACCCCCATAGTTTTCATAAAGGAGGTCATTTGAGAGACACATTAGAACTGTAAGAAATATAATTACAAGCTTTCAAAAGCTTACTTAAGGAACAAAATGAATAATGTGAACACTTTGTTCTGGTGAGAATAGAATTCATTATAAATAATAAACCAATAACAGAATTTTCAAATGATTTGAAAAACGCCTCCTAATTTAGACAAATCATCTACTAACTCTTAAAGGTAATATAACTTTTTCTCCAGGATTATTTCAGGACAAAAGATTGCTACTTATATAAAAGATGGAGACAAGTTCAGTATCTTGCTGATTTGTTCTTGAAAAATATCAGTCAAGAAATATTGTCAGCTTTATTTGCATGTAAGAAGACGAGTAAATGGTTTACATGCTAGAAAAAGAATCACAACATGAAGTGGGATGATTTAGTCTTTTAAGTAGGATGACTTTCAACACAAGACATATGTGGAATTAGGAAAGTAGTAAAGGGTTTACAAAGATGATCAAACAGAGTGGAATAGTAGATGTGAAAATAATTAAAGACAAGAATAACTTTAAATACAAATTTTTGAAAAGACCATAACAAAATTGAATCTTGCTTGAGAGAAAGTGCAGGATATAACAAAGAAGACAACGAAATTATAAAGTTAAGGAACTAAGATAAACAAGAAAACATTAATATTCATTATCCCGATAGCAGAGTTATTGTGTCCAGATTTTTGTAAAAAATATAAGTATATAAAGTCAAAAATAAGGTAATAAATATAAAATGTTTTTCTCTTAATTCATTGTATTTCTCATACTTTGTTGAACATCAGACTATGGTATACAGAAAAATAACAAAATCACTCTCAGATATGGTAAGAAAAGTCAAAAATTGATTGCACCAGGAAAATTGCTGAGGAAATCAGAATAGAAGGTGGGGCAACATAAAAGGGCTTGCAAATAGAATAAAAGCTAAAGAAGCAAATCATTAAGAAAAAATATAGATTAGGGAGCTACTGCAAGCAATACAAGCTATTGCAGAAATCAAACAAGCTATCTGAAGCACAAAACTGATTTCCAATATGTCAATTGAGAAAAAAATGGTAAGCTAGCTATGTATTGATACTTCATATCAACATTAAGGAAGAAATTGAAGAATACTTAGGCATACGATCTATTCATTATCATGAGCGTGATTAATTTCACAAGAAAAAAAGAAAGCAATTGGGGTGACGAGTAGAAATATGACTAATACTTCAAGCTGAATCCTAAAATCAAAACTAATTTAAGAAGCCAAAGCCAGGGTTTTACAAGGAAGAAATTTTTGAGGTGAATCCTAACATTAATTAAGAAGCTTAGAAGAACCTGAGAACAACTAAAGAAACTCTTTTCATATTAGAGCAATTTTCAAGCACTTTATTGATAAAGCAGCAGCCTACAAATTGAGTACACTTAAGCCAACCACTCTAATCTCAGCCATTCTGATCCAAATACATCAGTAATTTGAGAAGGTTAATGTTATTTTTAAATCCGTCTATAAGATACAGGTGTTAAATGTGGTAATTATTATAAAGTAAGTAAATTATGAGTTTTCAAACAAAAAGCTAAAAAAGGACAAAAATAAATAAAAAGTCCAAAAAATACTGATAATTTTTTTTATTGAGACACCACTTAACAGGAATAACTAATTTTCAATGCAACCAATGTATAATTAATTAATGTTTTTTTTTTAGCCATTTAGTATTTTGTACTTTTTATAATTTTAGTTTGGGGTTATATTTTTATATTTTAGAACCAGTTCGAATATA
This sequence comes from Trachelipus rathkii, assembly GCA_015478945.1. Lineage (NCBI taxonomy): Eukaryota > Metazoa > Arthropoda > Malacostraca > Isopoda > Trachelipodidae > Trachelipus > Trachelipus rathkii. Next base: position 22,813 of record JABUQX010111071.1, read on the forward strand.
TCTACGATGTTTAAATAAAATTCACAATTCGAATCGAGTATCACAAACCACTGATAAAAGGATTACATGATGCCATTTTCAATATATATATATATATATATATATATATATAAGTATATATATTATATATATATCATATTATATATATACTATATAATATATATAAATTATCATATATCTATATTATAATATATACTATATATATATATTATTATATATATATAATATATATCTAATATATATGTGAATAGTTTTTATGTTTTGTTATAAAATAAGTTTAATTTTAGAAAGTGTGTAATTTTATAAGGGATTTGTGCATAATATATATATTATTATATATATATATATATCTTTATATATTATATTATATATATTATATATAATATAATATATATAATAATATATATAGTTATATATTTATATATATATATTATAGCTATTATAATATTTAATTATATAATAGGGTTTGGGGATTTTTTGGAATGTGCCTTTAATATAGGATACATTTTGGATTTTTTTTGGATTTTTAGATTTTTTTGTATTGGATCTTTTTGGATTTTTGGATTTTTTGATATTCGTGAGTAAAATATAATTGTAAACAAACTTTTTTTTAAGTTGATTAAGTATTATTTGTTAACTTCGGGCCTATAATATTGAGTTCAAAATCTTAAAATTGGGCCTATAGCTATGACACAATGAAAACAGCAAACTAAAGAGTGTTTATTTGTAATAATGATAATACATTACATCAAATAAAAGAAAATGTTTAAAACATGATCTTTTGTGAAATTTTTATGTGTAGAAATTTGAAACAGAGTAGCTTGCTATGATATTATTTATTCCAAATTTTTTATTTCTATTATTGAAATTAAAATACTTAATATCAAAAAATTAAAAAATCTTAAGATGGAAAGCACATATCAAAAAGTAAAGGACTCATTAACTACATGCCATGATAAACAGTCAAGTGGAAATCAGTTGAAAAGTCAATTGGATGTCTCTTTTCGTCTGTGCGCACTCCTGTCTATATGATATACTATATATAATATATATTATAATAGATGATATACTATATATATATATATATATATATATATATATATATATATCTTATTATAGTAGTATTATATATATATACTATATATACTTATTATATTATACTATATATATAATATACTTATTAGGGTTACATTATATATATATATGCTTGATCTATTTATTTTATGTTGAATTAGTAGTCTTTCAAATTCGAAGAAGTACTCGAAGTCTTAAATTTTTACTAGAAACGTGTGTATTTATAAGGGCATTTCATAAAACTATATAATATTATAAATTATATATTATCATCTATAATTTATAATATATATATATATTATATATTATATATATTATATATATATTATAATATATATATCCTGTAATATGCATATATATATATATTTATATCGGTATATATATATACACTATATAATATATAATTAATTTTAATATAATGTAAATTAGTTTATTTTTATTTTTTGTTTTATAACAATAAGTTTAAATTTTAAAGAAAGTGGTGTAATTTTAAATATAGGGATTTGTCATATATATATTTATATATATATACTATCATATATTATGATACCTATATATATATTACTACATCTATATATATTATTACATATATATATATATATTATATATAATATACTATATACCACTTATAAATAGTATATATATATATATACGCTTATTATATTAACCCTTTATAATTCATACTTTACTCTTTAATTTCTTTTTAAAGCTAATGTGAAACCAAGGGTATATGCATCGACCTATAAACAAACTGTTCAGTCTTTTTTGTGCTCATAGTCAGGGATCGGGGTCTCTCGGCCTTCTGGGGAACGACAGGATAGGACTATTTCATCGGTGGGGGGAGAGGTCTCGGAATCCCCGCTCTTTGGTATTTGGTTGGTCGCGGGGATTCCTCCGCCCTCCCCTCAGGTGGAAACGTCCCCGGGAACTAGGGGTGATAATAACTATTTATCTCATATTCCTTCATCTCCTCCTTCATTCTTAGTACTAATAACATTAGATATCACTATATATTTATAATAATATATATATATATATATATATATATATTATATATATATATATATAATAATATATATATATATATAACCAATAACGATGAAGAGGTTTCTGATGAAATGAAAGCTATCGTATAATATTCTCTTTCAACGTGCACGTGCCCTATAAAGTTAATTTTTTGACTGTTTTTAAATAGATATTTTTTAATTGTAAACTATTGTATAAGTGGCATAGTATGTGTAAAGTTTGCATTTTTAACCATAAACAAAGTTTCCCTTCACTAAAGGTATTAACAATAATCGTACATAAATACCACGAAGAAAGTAGAATACTAATAATATATATATATATATATAGATATATATACTATATATATATATATATATATTATATATATATATATATATATATATAATATATATATATATATCTACTTATATATAATAATTTAAATATATAAAAAGGAATACATTTGTAGCACTCCATTATAACTTTGTAAAAATTTTAATTTATGTTCGTACTTATGCTAAGATTTGCGCGAGCAAATTTTAGCAATAAGTCAAAGTGAAATACTATATAAACCCGTCTTTTGAGATACTTTTCAGTCAGATACTACAGTCAGATCAAATTATTAAGATACAGAAAGAAATTCACTCAAGATACTCTCTACAGAAATCCCCGGCAAGGGCGATAAACTTCAAGGAAAAGGCTGCGACTTGAATTTCGATCACAAGAGTCTGAGGCAAGTTCGAAAAACGCACTGGAAAGGCTGCGACTTGCAATTTGCCTACAAAGAGTTATCTCACAGAAAGGGATTTTGTTACTTTTATATTTTCATTGCGTATTTAATTTTACTTATGTTGAAATAAAAACATCATTTCAAATATGGATTTTTTTAAATACCATCTCCTCTTATATAGGAGTGGCTTGCTCCTAAAGAAAGCACCAATTTCACGCACACGCTCGATCACCTATATAATTGGTGAACCTGCGCGTAGGAAGAACACCCAGCATATTTTGCAATCAACGCTTCTGAAATTCAACCAAAATGGAAAGAAAAAGAAAAACTGCAAATAAAGCTACAAAATCACAATCAGAACATTCGAGAAAATGACTCAAGTCATACGCCATTATCGATATTGGATTCAATTTTCATTTCCTAATTTGGATTAATGGTCATCTTTTTCTACAACTCTCCAAGTTCCGAGTAACTTCAATTGCTAGACCAGAAAAACTTCTTATTCGCATGGATAATTCTTTCATACTTCAGAGTTTGGATTATGGGCTCAGAAACTCATTTTTGATCTCCAGCTAATCGATCTCTGATTCCTTTTCGAGAATTTAATGGTTCTGTGACACCAGAGCTTCACCTTTTATGTATGTACGAATTTTTCAAATAGTGGACCTAACTATTAGCAACTTCGCGCTCTACATATGTAATTCCTTTACGGTATGGATTTCTTTCTCATTTTATCAGTCATTTGTTTCAATGTACAGAAATTCATTTTTGGATTAAACTACGAACTTTGATTCCTTTTCGCATTCTAAATGGTTCTGTGATCACTCCTTTTATGTATGAAGATAATTTTTTCAAATAAAGGACCTAAATTTCAGCAAACTTCGTCTGCTACATATGTCAAGCCAATGTTTCTCTCGTAACTACAACTTTGAAACTACGTGCGCATTGGTCAAAATCAATGGATAATAGAACGCCTTAATACTGGACCTTTCTTTGGAATGCAAAAGGTTCATGTCTTTTACCACTTAGATTTTGCATTCTGACACATACGTGTCATCAAATTCATGCTATTACATTTTTGTTATTTTAATGCATTTAAATGTTTTGTATGTTTGTTTATATCTAACAGGATATAACCCAAATTTGCTTGTGTTTAAATGCACTGTTATTTCTGTATATATATAACTTATTGTATTTTATGTATTCAAATACTTGTATATATGTCTAGATCTCTTCGGATGTACCAGTTATGCTCGTATTTTGGATATTCTTCCAAATTTCATGTATTCAATTTTTTGACCTTTCTATGTTTTGTACCGTTTTACTTATGTTTCTGACTCATAATTAAATATGCTTGCATTTGAAAGAAGTACTTTAATTTTATGTATTTTTAGTTTATTATTTCTTGTATAATTATTTAATATTAATTTTTCTCTCGTGTTTAGCGCAGGAAGTAATGTAGACTCATTATAATTTGTAAACATCTAATGTTTGTGTCGTTACTTATGCTTGACGATTTTGCTGCC